>JAFVLL020037058.1:0-15282 GCA_021397915.2 Tor tambroides | reverse complement strand
CACATTCTCATACAAGTCGAACATCCTTAAATTTTTAAAAACAAATAAACAGATACTTTAAAAAAAGGAAGACGAAAATCTCCCTTTCCAACACAAAAAATAAATAAAGAATAAAGAAAAAAAGAGGGCAGGGGGGCAAAATAATATAGCAGCATGGCACATTGGTATGTCTGGAGGTTTCTTGCGTATCTGAGCTTTACTTTTTCATTAGATATCAGTCTACAAGTACAAAATAAATGCTAACAGGGGACTTAAGGTCTTTTCATGGAATAATCACCTTTATTCAAACAGCGACTGGAGTCACTGACAGAGCCCGTGTGTTCACGAAATGTTCAATGACTAACTGAATGAATGGTGAAAATGGAGTTGGAAATGAAAACGGTAGAGAATTTCTCCAAATTCGCTACAGAACCTTGAAATGGACCTCTGGCAGTTCCTTATATTTCAGGTCAAAAGGGGACGAAACATGAGGAAATGAAAAGGGGAGGAAATATGATTATGCAACCAATTCCTGTTTTCCTGAGAGGCCAAGTACAAAAGTTGTGCTGCACTGCTCCATCTCCCTGAAAAAGGCTAAACTTTCCAGTGCAAGGACAAAACAGAAGTGTAAAAAAAACCACTGAACTGACACAGAATGAGTCTTTCTGCTTTAAAATCTGCTTTGGTATCTCAGAGCGAGATCCTGAGGTTTCTGCTTAAAACACTGCTGAGATTCGCGCTTGGCAGAAAATAAGTGTTACACAGTTGATAGATAAATTCAGGTTAGAGAAACCCCACACAACATGGCTGCAATTTCTGCCCTGGATAACTTGAATAATAAATCATTTGCCACTTAAGTCCCAGCAACAGTTACATAGTCTCAGTCTGCCATCAGTATCACTTTGTGAGTGAGAAATAAGTCTCAAAGATGGCATAAGTACAAATCAAATGATTCAGCCACTGGGGGTCCCATGTGAGTTCAAAGGCAAAGAGCAGAATGTTTTTCCTGATGCTTAGAAATTAAATGGCTTAGGTGGGGTCCGGCTTTAGACGAATGGAAGCAACTTGAGTCCTTTGGTTCCCAAGGTTTTTCGTAAACATTGTTATATTGACAGATTTCTGGGACTCAGACGTCAACAAGTATTTTTCCTGGCCACAACAAGCTTTTTACCCAATCAAAACTATGTTTGCAGGGGGCCTTTGAGGTGCTTTAAGTGCTACAAACATGAGAATCCTTCTCACAAGAGCTTAGAGCCCACAAAGTAAGTGGGCAGAGAGGTCAGAGGTCAACACACTGCCTAGTTGAAGATTCTGATAGAGGTCGTCAGTGGAGAGCGGAGGCTAGAGAACGTGGTAGAGATCAGGCACAGTCGCCCACGATCACAAGTGGGGCGAGGAGCTGGCGTAGTTCAGCAGCGCACACCGGCCCTTGGTGCTGGCTGCCTGCAGTCTTCCTGCGAAGGGCCAGCTTGGACCTGGAGGAAGGAGACAGCAGCATGGAGCCGGAGCTGGAGGAGAGAAGCGGGGAGAGCTCCTTCTCTAGCTGCTGCTGCTGCTCCTCGCTCTCTTCCTTCTCAGCCAGCTGCCGGTTCATGGCTACGGCCTGCCCCGCAAAGAACGTCAGGTCCTGAGCGCTACCACCCCTGGAGAAAAAACACAGAAGGTCAGGATGACATGATTAACGGTCTTCTATTCACAAGCAAAACTATTTTGCTGGAATTTATAAATGTATAATGTCTAAATGTATATAAATGTTGTTCCAAAGCCATAAGACGTTCGATCATCTTCAGAATACAAATTAAAGATGTTTTTGATGCAGTCCGAGAGCTTTCTGACCCTGCGTAGACAGCAATGTAACTGAAATGTTCCCAGGCCCAGAAATGTTGTAAGGACATTGTTAAATAGTCCATGTGACATCAGTGTCATGCTACTCTTGTGAATGGTGGTGGACAATAGCCGGGTTTGCATCCAAAATTGCTAATTTAACTTGTACGCAAAATTCTTATATGTCACATAAAACATTTGAGAATAAGCACCATTTCCATCCAACAAGTCAAAGAGAACAAAACGTCACTTCCTGACAAATTGGCATTAAATATCACTAAGAAAAGTGGGAGAAGCCACTGAATATAATTTTCATATATAATAAATTACTTGCACCTCAGAGTGAGCAGACAAAGCACAATAAATGCGGTCATTGCTTTTGGAGGTGGATGCCTGCTGTTTGGGAACGCAGTTGTATAAGAGTTCTGGAGGCAATTATACAGAAATACTTTGACGAGAGACTTTGCTCAGGCATTTCGGAATGACCATAACATTTGCTGTGCAATGAGATCAGTCCGCTGGTTAGTCAGGTTATGCCATCCCATCGCACTAATTTTTTGATGCACTTGGAGGAAATTTGGCAAATGCGTTTTCATCTCCCATTACTCGCATTAACCCTTTTTCGCACAAGACAAAAACCATCTCACGTGAGCATAAAAACGTTTCTTGCAAATTAAGGGATTTTTTTTCCGAAATTTGGCGTTTCCATTACTCGTTTCTCATGTAATTCTTCAAAATGCGCATTAACACAGAGCGATGGAAACATAGTTAGTGATGCAGAGGAGAAGAATTGTTGAATAAAGTTGTTATTTTTGCACACAAAAAGTATTCTCGTAGCTTTGTAAAATTACGGTTGAACCACTGATGTCACATGGACTATTTTAACGATGTCCTTACTACGTTTCTGAGCCAAGGAACATTTACGTTACATTGCTGTCTATGGAGGGTCAGAAGGCTCTCAGATTTCATCAAAAATATCTTAATTTGTGTTCTGAAGCTGAAAGAAGTTCTTATAGGTTTGGAACGACATGAGGGTGATAATGACAGAATTTTCATTTTTGGGTCAACTATCCCTTTAATCGGTAGATGTACTCAGGTATTTCAAAACTTCTTTTGACCCTCTAAACGAAGAAAGAACTTTGCTGTGAGTATATCATGATATTTAGTATGAAATACTCACCTTTGATGTAATATGGATGCAGACACAGCGTTGGGTGCACACTAAGGTGAAGAACAACAGAAATGGGTCATAAAAAATGATTTACAGTCCAAGAAGCAAATAATGAATTGGGTTAAATAAAGTCTCAGGAGTCTTAGAGATGGAAGGAAATGGACATACCCCCTTGACCCAAGGGTGCTGCAGAACTTGGGCAGCACTGAGGCGGTCTTTGGCATCCCGCACCAACAGCTTGGTGATGAGGTCTTTGGCTGCAGGGGAGATGTGTGCCCAGTCCTTCTCTGGAAACTCGTACTTGCCTTCCTGAATACTCTCAAACAGCATACTCTGTGGATGCATTGTGATGAATGGCATTAAACTTCAATTTGCACAAGTAACATCACAATTCACACTCAACTAAGGTTTTTTTTCTCCTTTTTTACATTTACATTGTCATTTAGCAGACGCTTTTATCCAAAGCGACTTACAAATGACAACAGAAGCAATCAAAACCAACAAAAGAGCGACAACATGCAAGCGCTATGACAAGTCTCGGTTAGCCTAAAGCAGTATACGTAGCAAGTTTTTTTTTTATTTTTTTTTTTTTTTATAAAGAAAACAAGTAGATAGAATATAGAAAAAGAAGAAATCTAGAGTTTTGTTTTTTTAAATTGGCAAATGTGTGTAAATGAACTTGTGTGACAATGGAGCCAAATAGTGCTAGTGATGATTTAGTCGGGCAGTCCATATTGTCAAACCCTAACTATGAAACCAGACCTGCGACGATTCCATGGAAAGTTTTGAACTTTCAGTATTTTCGATACTGAACGCTTTCCCAGAAAACTATGTATCTTGCCCAAGTATGTGGTGTACCTGGCAGGCTTGGCAGGGCTCTCCCCAGTCCCAACCACAGTCTGTTCCACAGCGACCCACAAAGGGCGGGTATCCACTCAGCATGATGTAGAGGATGACGCCAAGGCTCCACAGGTCACAGCGCTTGTCGTAGATGCTAGCTTCCTCATTAAAGGCCTCCACCACCTCAGGGGCCATGTATTCAGCTGAGCCACACTGTAGGAATAAAAGAAACTTTCTAGTATATACTGTAAAAGTCCTTAGACACGCGAGGAAAAGTCCACAAATTTCCCACATGGGTTTTAAAGGCCACATGAACTCAGTGGGTAGAGCAGAGAGGAACAATCCTGGTTTCACTTCATGTTTACTTTTACTGTCCCATCAGTATGTCATTTGGTAGGACAACAAGTTCAAAAGCACGATAAGTTACAAGGTGAGCTATCTAGAGCTACAACATTTATCAGAGCTACCAGCACTCCCTCGGCTTGGCCTCTCCTGTTTGTTTTCACCTGCAGGGCATTATCAAGTTCATTGTTCTGAGTTAAGCTGGGGTGGCCTGATCCGATTCAGACCTGGACGCGTCAGCGGACAACTGTTCCAGCAGGGCCCACAGGCTGCTGCTGCTGTCTGCACTGCGTCATGTGGAAACTAGGCCAAAAGGTTGCTGCTCGGGGGGGAAAAAAGAAAAAGGATTTAAGCCGCTCTACACCGGCTAGGGATAAACAAGTCCCAACCCTGCTCGAGTGTTACATAACGCACACATACGAATGGACATTCTGAATGGTGCACTAATACTTAATGCAACGAACAGAGACACTCAGGGGGAGCAAACCGAGGAGGTTAGCAGTTTAGCGGGACATGAGCAAATTCGTTTATTTTTATGGAAGTGCAGCTGTCTGGTAAAAGATTGTTACACAACTACTGTATGAGTCATTGATGCAAACGGAGGAAGCTGAAGACGTTATGTCGAGGTTTCTGTGCAGTCCGAGCGGGAAGAGACTACATGTCCTCAGATGACATTCCAAAAAAAATAAGCCAGGACTGCAGTCTCTCTGACCCTGACAAATCTAGGCCCAAGCCTCAGTAACCACGCAAGCACACGCCATGTTCCCTCAAACCATCCGAAATGTGTCAGGGGGATCATTTTCAAGGAAACACGATAACTGACAAAAATAGTGTGTGCCATTATAAAGTGTGGCTGTGTGGTTTTACCGTAAGAGACCCTTGTAATCTGAAGTAAGAGCTCTTGGCTAGCCAATCAAAGCTAATAAAAGATCATCTGATTTTGGGAGCACAATTGGAACATATAGTACTTGTCCCACATCAGGAAGAAGTATATTTTGATTCAACAAATCACAGACAGGCCAGCAGTGATCCCCAACTGTCAGTTTATTGCCTGCCCGGTTTTGCTTTCAGCATGACTGGGCTCTTACATAACGCTCCTCTGTGCACGAGGAATCTTAGGAGCGTCACACAAAGCAGTCTGTGTCACTTATGAGCAGCCCCACCCAATGCCTCTCATCATTAAAAAGAAAAGACAGCGTTTCCAGACAACATGTAGGTTACAGAGTAAGGATTTGCAAATAATTTGCTGGCACAAGAGTGTAACGGTGCACAGAGCAAAAGAGGGAATGTATGAATGTACACAGAGATGATAAATAAGTCATCTTGTTTATGTCAGTGACCTCAGCCACTGCAAGTTAGCATTGGCATTGTGTCAGTCTCAATAACTATGTTCTCGGATGTTTGTGAAGGGAATGTTATCATGGCAAGACAGGACTTTAGCTCAGGCAAAACCAGGGAGTTTCCCTGGTCACTATTCTAGCAAGTAAAACCACAGTTGTGGGTGAAACATGCAATGGTATTCAAAGTGATAGTTCACCCAAAAACGGAAATGTTATCCATTGCGTCGTGTCATCCGTTATTCGATGTTCAAAACCCGTAAGACATTCATTTATCAAGCACTTTAGAGCTTTCCATATTTGATGTGTTTTAATCAATTTTTAAATATGATTAAATGGCTAAATTAATTTGGTTGATCAAAAAGTGAGTGTACCTCTTCAGAAGGCTTGGATTAAACTACTCAGTGCATTTAGATTTCTTTTAAGATGTCTTCATAAACTTTATGAACTTTATGATCTGTTTTAGTGGTAATAACTTAAGAGGAACATAATCTCTCAGTTTTCATTTAAAAAAAATAAATAAAAAAAAAAACTTTGAAGAGGAAAGGTCTTGTGTGTCTGGAATGACATGACGGTTTTTGTTTTTGGGTGAACTAAACCTTTAACCTGTTATGCCACACAGAGAAAAGTCAATGCTTGAAATGAGTTGAAAGTGAATGATGAAATGGTAAAATGCCATGTAGAACAGTGCCATGGATTTGTTCCTGGACATCCTGGTGCAGTTATGCTCAAATCAAAAAGGTATATGGAAAGGGTTCACCATCCAATTTCTGACCCACCCCCTTCTCATTGCAGAGGAAAAATCTTCAAGAAAAAGGAAAAACTCGTAGACATCAGAAAGAACAGACCATACAAAACCACAAACCTCTAGTAACCCAGTCTGAGCACTTCAAAAGTATCTGTAAACCCCAGGGTGTGGTGAAAAGATCGAGGTATGGGTGAAAGGATTTGCATGAGGAATTTTGTGTATGCTCTCTGTACATGAAGACATTCGCATTAAAAGACCTTTGACTGTTCCCTTCAGACTCATAGAGCTAATAAAACCGCTGTTAGTCTGCTGTGTTCCATGATCTGTAATCTTGACAATTCTGTGACCCAATGTAACGCTTCACATCAAAACAGATGTTCAGTCCTCACAAAACTCGGTTACTGGAGGTGATCACTTGGAGGTTTATTGGCTTTAAATCAATAACCTTTATCTCTGCTCTTCTTATTTTGATATCTAGGAGAACAATGCAGTTAAGTAGCAATAAATGTGGCATTTAAACACCGGCTAGTTTTAGTGGCTTGATTTATGTAACACCAAATTAAATGCAGGTGACACATTGTCTACATGGAAACATAAATGTGAATAAGTCTTCAAAATCTTTAATCAAAATGCAAAAAATATGATCCTTTCTGGATGAAGTTAAAACTCCCCTCACTTTTTCCTTCTCCTACAATCACCTGTCCTATAGGTCTGCTATTAAGGTTTTTAACATTTTCATTAATGAAAAAAATACTATAATTTCATAAATATTACATTTAAATAAATACAATTTCATTGCAGCATGTCTTATTTATTCAGATTTAAACAGTGTGATATCATATAGGTCATCGGCCACCTTGCAGTCTAAGATATCGGCAATCAAAAAGTCCATATCAGTCAACCATTAATATGTGTTAAACTCACCGGAGTCAAGAGCTCAGGGGTGGAGATGGGAGAGCTGTCACTATTCAGTTTGATCCCGCTACCCAAATCAAAATCGCAGATCTTCACTGGAGAGATCTACAGAAAAGAAAAACAATCCCATAAATACCACTGTGAAATGAATTAGGAAGAGCGGCCATTGAGTATTCCTAAACAGGTAACCGGGTCAATTCATGTTTTTGTTCAAGAGCACAAAAAGCACATAAAATGTTACTGTACCCAAAAGATTTGTCAAAAATCTGGTCAGAAATGCAGTGCATGTGTGTTCTCCTCAGATGTCTCATGTCTCCTCATGTACAGAGAGAGACTCACCCTGTCACTGTGTTCACAGAGGATGTTCTCTGGCTTTAGGTCTCGATGTGCCATCCCTATAACAAGTCATAACGAACAATCACCTACAGTATATTGATAATATATAGAGTGCATGATAATACATTGTATCAACACTAAAGGTCCCAACCTTTGTCGTGTAGGAAGTCCAGAGCACTGGCGATGTTCTGCACCACTATGCTGGCTTCCTGCTCATTGAAGTGTTGTCTTCTGTGTATGTGAGTCAAGATAGAACCTGGGAATACAAATGAATGCATGACGATTTAGGACTATAGAATATTTACTAAACGAATACACACAAAACCAGTTCAAAAGTTTAGGGTAGATAAGATTTTTTTCAAAAATGTTTTCTTAAGTGTCTTATGCTCATGCAACATTTATTTTATCATAAATGCAGTAAAAAGAGCAATATTGTGAAAAATTTCTACAATCATTTACTCATCCTCATGTCATTCCAAACCTGTATGAGGTTCTTTCTTATACTGAACAAAAAAGATGATATTTTGAAGATTTTTGAAGAACCAAATAGTTGTTGGTCCCCACTGACTTCCATAGTAGGGAAAGAAATACTATGGAAGTTAATGGGGACCATCAACAGTTTGATTACCAGTATTCTTCAAAATATCTTATGTTCAATATAAGAAAGAAATTCATACAGGTTTGGAACAAGATGAGGGTGAGTAAATGACAATTTTCATTTTTGAGTGAACTATTTCTATAACTTAGTAAAAAAAGTAAATAACTTTTTAACTTACCGCCTCTCAGTTTCTCAAAGACTAAATAAAATTTGTCCTCTTCCTCAAAGTATTCAACCAGCTCCAAAATGTTTCTGTGGTGAGAAAAGACATTAAGATTAGCCATCAATTATACATATGGTAAGGAAGCTTAAAGGAATCTTTTTCAATTAGTCTTCATGAGCTTCACAAGCCTTGTTCCAAAACCTCATCTTGTGGTCCATGTAGGCAACAGTCTAAGGCAGCATCCTGACAGTAATAAGACTCAACCACAATTGATTTCAATACGGTTTTCATTTAGCTAAGCTAACTGCATAATACTTCAAGCATAAAAATGCATAAATACCAGGCAAAATGATCACTTATTACATCACAACAATTTTTAAATCAGTAGTTCAGAGTATTAAATAACACTTCTCTCCTCTTGGCCACCATTGTTTGTTGCAATGCACTTTGGGATTTCTGTAACCATCACATGCAGTTTTCCCTTATAGAGGTCTCAAACAGATCAGTAGTGTCACACAGAGCTTCCCGTACCTGTGGCCCTGGCACTGATAGAGCATTTCCACTTCCCTGAAAACACGGCTCCGACTGTGACCCGGCCTCTTCTCAATTATCTGTATAACATTGAAACATCATATTAATGACCTAATGCAAACCCTAGGAAGGACACATTGTGTTCTGACCTTGAATTGGAGAACTCTAAGTTTGTTTTGACAGGTTCTTCTGCTACCTGAACACAGCCCTTAAGGTACACATTTCTTTTTAACTGGCAAAACCCTCAGACATGTCCACGTCATCTCAGTATTCAGCTTGAGTCGACAGATCTGCACGTCCCTTTGTGGATCACCCGCACTCGGCGCGTGTGGGAGATTAGCAAGCACACATGACACGCCACTGCCCGCCTACAAAAGAACATCTCAGACCACTGATTCAGCAGGTCACCACATGGTCATCAGGCTTTACAAGCTGGCAGACTAGACAGATGATCAGGTTTCACAACATACAGGGAATCCAGACCATGTGAGCAGTACTAAGTAGTAGCACTAAGTAGTCCTCACACTAAAAGAAGGGTTGCCTATATCACAATGAAATGCTCCAATAGAACCAACAATGCCACCAATTTTCTAGTTTCCTTTACTGGGTGCACAGTCATCAAAAGGCCATTGACAGCTGGGAATGTTGTGACAAGTGGGGTATAGCAGTGAACTTAAATAGAATTTAAATAGCAGAACTTGTCTATTGAATTTTATACTGCCATTTTGTGTTTGCCCATTTCTGAAAGGAATCTCTTATGCACACAGAGCCTGCATTTATTTAATCAAAAATACAGTACAAACCATAATATTGTGAAATAATGTTTTCCATTTTAATATTTTAAAAAGTGATTTATTTCTGTGATTGCAAAGCTGAAACTGCAGCAGCCATTACTCCAGTCCCATGATCCTTCAGAAATCATTCCAATATGCTGATTTGCTGCTCAAGAAACATTTCTTATCTATGTTGAAAACAGTTCAAGCTCCTTAATATTTCGGTGGAAACCAAATTCTTTGATGAATAGAAAGAACAGCATGAATTTTTAACATGAATCTTTTGTAACACTGTAAGGACCAGATTTACAAAACAGGGCAAATTAGCGTTAGAGCACAATTCCATAAAAGCGCAGATGGGAGGGGAAAATTCTGTGTGCTGACAATGCGCACATTAAAGAACACACAGACGCAGCCAGATCATTTCCATAACGACCGGCGCAATCTACCAAGAGCAGCGCAAATTGGCGCCTGCTTTAAGACATGCTTTTTTTGGCCGTTAAATAATGGCGCAAATACCAGTAATTTGACGAGCGCAAACGTTAGTAAATCACGTTGCGTGATTCATTGTAATACTCTCCTCCTATAAATTTTGCGCCTGAAAGTGAAACTCCTACAAATGCATATTCAATAAGGTCAGGTGTAAAATTAACTGTGTCCACGCCTTTACCATCACTTTTAATCAATTTAATGCAAACTTGTTGATTAAAAGTATTAATTTTTAAAAACAAACAAAAATTCTTATGGTCTCCAAACTTTTGTACAGTAGTTTGTGTTTCTAAAGGACTCAGGCTTACAAAATGTGTTGCCTCTCTTAATTCAGTCCACGTGCTGGTTTATCTGCCATCTGTCCCTTTGACTGTACCTAATAAAATCCATTTACCTTGGCATTAGACTATTATTCCATTTAATTCGTACAGTGTCCATTCATTTTAATGAGTAGATGAGCATTTATGCCACAGTATCCCAAAAGGTTAAGTATTAGCCAAACATTTCACCCTAATTACACAGTTCACAGCAAATGGGATGCAAATTTCAAAACAATTCAACTTTCCCCAGTTTCCAGAAGAGCACCAGCTCATAAGACTCTTGGAATCTGCAATGTGGAGAACCTGCTGTTTTCAATTTTGCATTCCCTTTGGCAAGTTACAGAATATTTGCTATGAAATGCCACATGAGGCTTGCTTTAAAGGCTTGCTTTATATATTACCATTCCATCTACTAGAGGTCAAATAGATGTAGCGAGAGACACCACACTGCTTTTTCAAACATTACATGTCCTGCTACACAATATCAACAACTGAACAGAGGAAGTTTCTCTGCTGAGCAGGCACTGTGGTCATTTATATTTTTGTTCCACAGCTGCAGGAGCAGCACAGTAGCTGGAAGGCCATTGTTCCAGAGAGAAGAACATATAACACAACACCACATCACAAATAAAACAGACACAGCTCAGATGACCATGAATGAAAGCTAGAGTCCGGTATTTCCTGAGGAAGGCTGAAACACTGATATAGAGCCATCTGTCACAGCATAAACCCCTTTTATTCTTATGTAACACTCTACATTGAAGGCAGGACACACAACTAAGAGCCAACGTTTGCTTCCCTCAATTCATATTCCTAGTGTCAAACACTTGGAGTGTTCACTAATAAACATCATTGTTGCTCTAACGTCATTTAAGAGAACATACCAACAATGTCCTCCTGCTACTCAAAGTTAGATTTAGAGTTCTGCAGTAGAATCCACTCTTTAAGTCTGTTCCCCTTCCGCTGTTCAGATTGCACAATATTATTTCTATTAACCAGTCACATTTTTGTCGTAGCAGAAATAGCTACTATTCTTTCTATCAAAGGGATAGTTCACCCAAAAATGAAAATTGTAATCATTTGCTTTTTTCATTATTTACCCTCATGTTGTTGCAAACCAGTATGAGTTTCTTTCTTATGTTGAACATAAAAGATGATATTTTGAAGAATGCTGGTAATCAAACAGTTGATGGTCCCCATTGACTTCCACAGTATTTCTTTCCATACTATGGAAGTCAGTGGGGACCAACAACTGTTTGTTCTTCAAAATATCTTATTTTATTTTGTGTTCAACATAATAAAGAAACGACATGAGGGTGAGTAAATGATGACAATTTTCATTGAGTGAACTATTCCTTTAAAGGGCAACTCAAGAAGTACATAAAGATATTATAATACTATTAAAATACATAATATTGTATTACATTTTAGTATATTTTATAATATGCTCAATTTTCTCTATATATCAGAATATTATAAAATAGTATTTTTTTTTTTAAACTTGGCTTTAAATGTTTCAGCATTTTTTCTGCAATTTTTTTGCAATAAAATTAAAATGAGGCAAATCATTTCTTAAAAGAATATGGCCTAAAATAAGCTTTTAATTTGCTACCTCCATGCACATTATCTATGTATCACTCATTCTACAAAACTATGCTGCAATAATATAAAACCTGCTTAAAAACAGTGTCATGAGTGACGTCACAAGATCAGCTCAAATCACATTGCTAACTGCTTATAATTAACACAATTACAGCAAGCTTCAATTTGGCTACAGTCTGTGATGCTGTGACAGCAAAATCAGAGCAATAACCATGTAAGGAGGGTATGGCCTAAGAGGGTATTTTGCTATTGCAACTGGAGTTTAACCTGAACATAGATAAGACACTGATTATTTGATAGCTTTAGGAGTACTGACAGCAGTTTGTTTAGTAATATGCTGCTTTAAATAAAAGAGGATGCTAATACTCGCCTTTACCGCATATTCTTTATTGGTGATCAGACTGATGCAGGTCTGAACAACAGCATAAGCCCCTTCTCCAAGAATCTCATTTTGTAGACTGTAAACATCTGTAAAGGGGAGAAAAAAAAAAAAAAAAAAAAAAAAAAGGAATATTTACCCTCTACAGACAGTGAAGCTCAACTGCAGGCTTGAGCATTTATAAAATGCTTGCCTTCAAAACGTCCGGAGAAACTGTCAGTGGCTCTGCATCGTTTTTTCTTCTTATTTCGCTTCTTGGCATCAGGGATATCGATGGGCTGGCTGGATGGCATGTCTTAAAAAAAACAAAAAAAAAAACAGTCAAGATGAACAGTGTGTGCCAAGTCCATCATTCTAATCTGCTATGAACTTTGCCTAACAAAGGCAAAGAGAGATAAGCAATATCTCCTCAATAAGTATCTCACCAGGGTTTACGTCAGCTTCAAAGACTGACAATAACACTTAATATTAATGAAAATGTAGGCAAAATAGCTCTACCAGGCCTTGGCGAGCAGTCTAACTTGAAGGACGAGTCAAGACGGGGTTCCGAATCTATGAATTCATCAGTCTTGAAAGGATTTTGCCCCTGGGAACAGGAGGACTAGAGTCACAAATTAAAGCAGACCATTTCACATACAGCACTTTCTGGTAAATCAGAAGTAGTTATCAACCTTGAAGGAGCGATGGAATCCTGTGACCTCCGTGATTTTGTTTTGCACCATGTTTTCAAATGGTCAGATAATGATGTGCAGCTTAGTAATCAAGTGCAGTGTGGCTCCTTTCAATCAAATACTGACCACCTCTGATCTGATCACCTCAAGGTGGTCGTGCAACAGATGACTCCTGCTTACACAGAGAGACAGAAACAGCATCAATATGGCCCTGAACAGATGCTCTTAAGAGACTAATAGGAAAGCTCATGTACAGACTTGGTATTTTTTACACTGGAAGAGTCAACAAAGTCAGGAAACTTGACATAGCACAAACAAATGAATTAACTTGCTATTAAAGTCGAGAAATATATCAGCTGACAAGTCTTATGCAAGTAGTTAACAATCTTAGTTTACAAGCTGTCAGTAGCTATTTTTAATCAAGACGACCGAGTAACCCATCTCTGGGCTGCATGTGGTTGCAGTCAGAAAGACTGGAGATTTTTTTTCCCTCAAAAAGAGATCCAGGAATCATTTTATTAGTGGAAAGGGCTTCATCTTACCCCGTTACTAGCCGTGAGGCGCCAGCGTTCACGCCGTTGCTCCAACCCACCGTGTAATAGGTTATAACTCTGTTTGTCAATTGTAAACTAAAGTCGAGAGCACAACGCATATATAAGGTCGTATCTTGTACTCCGCCCACTCTACATTCCACATCCAATCAAAATGATTCCTTTGAGAGTCAGAATTAAAAACTCAGAACACTATTGGATATTTCAATTACGGGGGCGGGGCATCCCGTTCCAAACGTCATCTATTCAGAATCAAAACTGGACAGGCACTTTAGTTAGACTGGAATTGTTTATTGCCCCATCTACTGGACAGTGGAAAAATGAGTACAGTTTTAAAATGAACACACTTCGGGAAACATGTATTTATTTAGTATTTAATAAATGTAATAACTAATATACATTTTTTTCCTTACATGAAGCTACAAACCTGGTCTGGTAAAGACTGACATTTGATGGCCAAAACTTCACTGCATAATACAGCCAGAGTAACAGTTCATTTACATCAGAAACTGTATAGGCCTACTAAGACAGCTGTCATGTTGAAATGTTTTTCTGGTAACCCTAACATTTTAACTGAATAATTTTATTCAATCATTTCACATGACTGAATCAACCTAACTAGTCTGAATTACTCAACATTTAGTTTAACAAAAGCGGATGATTGCAACTCTCTTATGTAAAAAGGTGTTATTGTTTACTGTCATATATGTGCACTGGTTGATGTAAATATTCTTGGGAACAGATATGTTACAGGTTTCAAACTGTTTTCAAGTCATATTAAGTATCTAATCTTAATTGTTCAGGTTGTTTTTGTATTTGTGACCCTGGAAAACAAAACCAGTCATATGGGTCAATTTTTTGAAATTGAGATTTATCCATCATCTGAAAGCTGAATAAATATTCTTACCATTGATGTATGGTTTGTTAGGATAGGACAACATTTGGTTTAGATACAACTATTTGAAAATCTGGAATCTGAGGGTGCAAAAAAATAATAAATAAATAAATAAATAAATAAAAATACTGAGAAAATCGCGTTTAAAGTTGTCCAAATGAAGTTCTTAGCAACACATATTACTAATCAAAAATTAAGTTGTGATATATTTACGGTAGGAAATTTACAAAATATCTTCATGGAACGTGATCTTTACTTAATATCCTAATGATTTTTGGCATAAAAGAAAAACTGATCATTTTGACACATTCAATGTATTTTTGGTTGCTACAAATATACCTGTGCTACTTAAGACTGATTTTGTGGTCCAGGGTCACATTTATTATTGTTAGATTACTTAATTTCATGTTTAGAACGACTGATCTGTAGTGAGCAGGCAGGATGTGTGGCTCACCGCAGCCATCTACTGGTGATTTCGGTCAATTAAAAACTGCATAATTTATTGTTATTTGATTTCCTATAAAAATCCAAACGAAATGCATAAGATAAGCATTAATTACTTTAGTTTCTGCTCATCACTCATATACAAGTGGGATTCACTTTCCAAATTGCACCGATAGAGATAACCGTAGCAATGAACAGGAGAAAATATAATTTGTCAAAACAGATGTGCAATAAGCAATGCAAATGCAGACTAAACAATTAATAGAAACGTTTTTAAATTTTCTTACCAAAGCATTTTTTTTCACGACTGTTTTTTTTTTTTTTTTACATAATTTTATGATAGAAGCAGTACGTCATCATGACGTTAACTCCAC
>JAFVLL020037057.1:0-12443 GCA_021397915.2 Tor tambroides | reverse complement strand
AAGTGGTGGGTGTGTAGACATGCCGAACGCCAACCATGCTGTCACATGCACCCTCGCGGCCCTCTCCCCACCTGACTGCTCCCTCATTTTTCCTCAGGAAGATTTATAGTGGCTGGGATGTTGGAGACAGGCCATTACCATGAGCTCTTAGAACTCATCATTCAAGCAAAGAGGCGAACGCAGAGCCCAATACCTGCCTTCCTGAGCATCCTAAGATCATGTAGCAGGGAAACTAAAGCTGTTGTGGTGTTTATTTTGTACCATGTTTTCTGATCACAAAAGGCTCTTCAGGAATTTGAATTGCAGTAATTTATGCTCTTATTAAGAAGAGTTTCTCTCTGTGAAGGCAGCAGATGGAGTGCTTAATGCAGTTTTATGCCTTCTAAATAGTTATGCATGATAGATAAATGTATTTATTTTTTTACATGCATTTTTATTTAAATTGTACATAATACTGATACTGAATATTTAATTGTAGACACTAATATTCCCTATTTTATATTTGATTACTTTTGCCATCTAACAGCCAGAGTTAATGTTTAAAAACAGAGAATTGAATAACACTGCTAAATGTTTTCTCATTAGGAAATCTCAAAATGAATATCCATTTTTCGTACTGTAAATTACATTGTTTTCATTTAAAATTACTGAGCAGTTTTTAGCATGTACTTTTTGGATGTATACAAAATAGTATATCATTTTTCATTGAGCTTAATTTTTAATTTCTATTTTTTATTGAAAATTATAAGCTAGAATTTTAATATGGGTGCATCTCTACTTATAAACTGTTTATATTGCAGAAACCTTTTTGACGCCCTTATCAATCATCAAGATTTTAAATGTAAAATGAGCGTTTGAGATTCACCTGGGGAACTTAACTTGATATGACAGGTTTGAGTCTTAATGGTCCAGGTTTTAGTGTCTTTTCTCTCTCTGCAAAGATAGAGGCGTGATTCGATGCTTTGCGGCTTGTCTGTATATGTATAGTAACTTGATCCAGGCGTCTCTCATGATGTCGGCAGAACAAGTGGCGAAGTCATCCTCAACCTGTCAATGCACCGCCAAAAGAGTGGTGTCTCCCAGTGCCGTGTATAAATCAAGCCGCCCAGCACATTCCATACAAAATAGTGCTTTTTTCCTACCTCATTCTTCCTTCTGGATCTGGGAGTTCACTCAGTCCACTGGCTTCCCTCCTGATTGGATTTGTGCCTCTGCATTCATTTTCTGCTTTCATTTCGTCATCAACCTCTGAGAGGAGAAAAGTGTAATGCTGCAAAATCCTGTCACAAGAAGTCAGTCAGTGAACCACATCATCATCATCATCATCTGAACATGTTATTGTCAACCAGCAGTTAAAATCAGGCTCTGCGAGTGGAGTCTTGCTCCGTTTGATAAGATGATCTGATAGAATCCTGGAGTTCTTATGTGTTCTTTGTATGTAATGGCACCCTCAGTTCTTGTTTTATTCCTTTAGTGCTTGTGAGCACCCTTCTTAAAACCACAATCAAAAATGGGATAGCCTGCGGTCTTGTGGACGGCCATGCATGAGCAACGGCTACAAGACCACAAGAGCATGTCAACTACATCATAGGGGTTTTCAGACTGGACCCCAGGGACCACCAGGGGTCACAAGCTAGGACTAGGAGGGTTCAGTGATAACTCATATTAAATAAAATCGTTTTTAGTGATGTCAAAGTTAATGTGTTAACTTTTAGATCTATTTTTTATATATAAATGTTTATATAAAAATATTTTAATATAAATAACTTTTAAACAAATTTACAGAATTTGATATAATTGATTCTGTACTGATTTCTATGCACTAAAAAATAGAAACTGAGAAATTCTTTTATTCTAGTGGCAGCCTTTAAAAAAAAAAATCAAATCTGCATATAATTTTGAGTGTGTGGAAGTGATCACTGTTCTTTGTGAAAAAATGCTATGTAAATAATTTTAATAATTTGCTTTAGTACAATGCCTTTTTTATATATATATATTTAGGAAGCAACATTAGTTTTTCTAAAATTAAAATTAATCTTAACACACGTTATAATTGAAAGTATGTAGCTGCCTTTATGTTTTAGGAAGGTGGGTCCATCACAAGGGGAACATTATGTTTTTGGGTCTGTGGTGTCCAAAAGTTTTAGAACCCTTACCTTGGTGTAAGAAGTCTTTCATTTCATCTGCCCATTGTGCTGACCACCAACCCCCATCAAGTCCTCAGTCTCAGTGGTAGGTCTTAGTTGAAGGTTTTCCCTCAAACCAGTCACATTTTAAAGAAAGGACTGTCTTTTGAACAAGGCCTTCTTTCACAGAAAGTGACTTCCAGACCGAGAGCTGTCAGGTTGATTAAATATCACCACTGTGCATTCCCTGACCTCTGAAGCATCCACGCTCTACGGAGACTCAGTCCGGCTCTGTCAGATCCGCTGACATTCTATCTGCTTTGGTTGGAGCTCTGTCTTTGCCCAATCACAGCGGTGCTTTTTGTTTCTTCTCCAAACAACATGAGCGGTTCCATCGTTACAGGCCACCGAGCAGGATAAAGCTATTGCGCACCCTGTTCCTGTGGCAGCGTGACATTTAGAAAGTCTGTTTGTGTTTATCTGTCACAATCTGGCTATTTCCATTGTCTGTCAGCTAAGGTTGGACGAATCCTCCTCCGCCGACAAATGCTGTGGCATTTCTGAGAAGTCAAAGATTATCATGACCTGAATGTTGGAGATTTATATCCGAGCTCCTGACTAATGTCGTGCTAAAGAGCATTGCTAATTACCTCTGCCTGGTTTTGTTCTTGGCTGCTTTGAAGTTTCACTCATATTCTTGAAGGCACAAAGCACATGCTTTATTATAACACAGTGACTTGAAGGTTGTTTACAGTTTAGCTCACTAATTAGCATATTAACTTTCTCCGTTATCATTTTTCCTCTCACGCATTAGTTCTAATGTTAGTCGCAAGCTGCTGTCTTGATGTCTGTCTGAATCTCAGCTTGCATACATCGAACAAACTGCATACTGCATTGGTTATGGTAAAGTCTATATTTGTATATATATCCGTACAAAAACTATATACAATGTCTAGGAACCTTGCACACTATATAGGATGGAATATATTAGTATTTGATCTGCATCACAGTTGATTGATTTGTAAATGCAGAACCGACCTTTCTGCCTCAAATACTGATGCTCAACTGAAACACATTTGGCAGATCACAGTCATAACATAAAATGAATCACTTCCTTTGAGAACCTTTTCATCATTCTTTTGTGTGCCTTAGGATCTAATGTCTGCCAGTGACAAAGTCATTGTTTTGAGTCGAAATTTATTGTCTAAACTGAGAGGAATGACTCATGTAGATGTGGAATAAGTGTCTGGAAAGTCTCTATGTCTGACTGTAGTCATTGTTAGTCAACCGGAGCATTTGGAGAGGCTACAAAAACTAACCTTGACAGTTCAAATGGCAGATGTTATAAAAAAAAAAAAAAGACATGTTTGAGATTTACTTAGCTGTTCTCAATTTTAAGGAATGTATCATATGTATTTTTGTTTGCACATAGAGTGGTTAAGGGCTAGTCTGTAATGTCTTTCATACTAATCGACTGGTGATATGTTAATTTCGTAGTCAATTTACAATACTCGTCTGGATTGGCTGTGATTACTCTATTGTAATTACAACAATAGGTCACTTAACATGGGAATGGGGTACATATTATGCCAAAGCTAAGCTGTATTTCACATGTAGCTATCACAGGTAATTACCACTCTTAAAATAGCTTTTTACTCTACATGAAATCTCACATAGCTCAGAAAATCCCTTTGAAGTGGTCAGGGTTTGATCAGTAGGATAACCCTGGTTTCCCCTCTGGAAGATTCCCCAGAGTCCTTCCTGCTTGCTAAATGACCGCACCGTGACACCGGAGGTGTCGACGAGAACGGCACGGGTGACGAATGTGAGCTCACCCGCACTCTTTCATGTCACTGCATCAGGGAGATGGTGCTTTATTGTTGTGTGGATGGAGTTATCCCATGAGCACTTTCTCAAGAATGACCGTTTTAGATATGGGCTTGGACACGAGACATTGACCATCATACAAACTCGATAAAAATGAGCTGTGTGATGCAAGCCGAATAAAGAGATGAATAATTCACCGACATCTACCAAAGTTGGCCTCTAGTTCAGCTGCTATTTGTCAACCACCTTAAGTATGTATGTCAGCAAAGCAGTCCTTAGGGACATTCACACTGACGAAGCGAGCCAAAGCCATTCATTTTCAGTGTGAGTTGGCGATTTGAGGCGGCAGAGCCTTTGTGACTGACTTTCTTCTGAGAAACCCAAAAGAAGAGTTGTTTTTGTGCATATAATGAAAGCAGGATCTAGACCTCATTGCCTTTCACAGTACAGACAAAAGCATTCTTCAAAAGAAAGTCCACAGAAAAAAGATGTACAGGTTTAAATGGCTGAGTAAATAACATCTCTGTGCCTTTCAGCAGCAGAATATGGTTATCTTCCTTTTGTGCATTCAGCAGTTACATGTAGTGAGGTTTCCAATTGCTAATTTTGCTTATTATGTGTCCATATGGACAATTACTAAGAAACGAGTCCTTCGGATTAGCCATGTGACCAGAGAATAGACCGTTCCTTCCGACTGGTATATTTCCCCCATTATGAAACATAGTTTCATAAGCCGTCTTTCTAAGTATAAACCTCTGACCTTTCCAACATTCCCCAGATGCAGTGGAACATTAAATCGGATGACTTTATTGCATTGTTTCTTCGCTACCAAATGAACTGCCGCTTCTCTTGACCTCGGGCAAAAAAAAGAAACAAAAAATCTTTGAAAACGGCAAAGTGCATACCAAAATCAGTCTATACAGCTTTTGTCCGTTGCAGCAGGAAAGCCTTTTATGTGTGAAAGGGGGATCTCGGCTGCAGGATAGAGCAGTCACTTTGCTTTAGATTTGCACTTGCCTCCTATTATCAAACACTGGGATTCAGACAGTTTTCAGAAGTATCTCATCACCTGCCTTGGCACTTAAAGGTGTGGGAGTGGAGCTCTTTGAAGCCGCGGCCCAGATGTGCCATTTGGTGTGGCGTAAAGCCACGCAGCTATTTGAAGTCTTCTGTTTGTATGCCAGCCATTTCCTAAATCCCACTCTCATAGTTGGAAACAAAGCTCTAAAAAGGAGGCACAAGCCATCCATATGAAGGATGGATGTTTGTTGTGCTGGGGGAAGGCAGAGTTGAGGGAATCTCGTGTTCTAATTAAATACATTTAACCCAAGGTCATACGGTGCTGAGAGAGGGGGGTTCGTAGGCTTGTCTTAAATGTTTTATTGAGTTTCTTTGAACTGTTACAGCTTGAGGGCGAAGCATAAGCCTTCCTGTCAGAGGCGAAACAATGCACGTGTTGGCTTTTAAAGAGCTGCTGTGGAATACGAGAGCTTTGATTTGCTTTTCAAATAATTTGTCACATTCCCTGACATATGGTCTTACATCATTGATTTGTGAAGTTTTTATTCTACTTCACGTGCAATATGTCGCGTTTTACGCGGTAGCGAGGTCTCTAGGTGTTTGGCGTCTCGCTGTCATGTTGACTGACATGTTGTCATGGGTTTAAATTAAAGGCCCGTTTACACCAAGTGTGATGTTACAAAGCAAAAATTCACATTAAAGTATTAAATGTTTAAATTTTGCACTTTGGTTTCCTGGGCTGTATAGAGGCACATTGTGTCGCTTTAACATCTTGTTGCAGGAAATTTCATGCTCTGCGTGAATAGGGCTTTAAGACGCCGCTCCCATTTAATTGATAGGTTTAGTTCATGTTGATTTTCTTTTTACTCTTGCTAATAACTCACCAGGCAGAGGGGATGATTCATTTCCTGTCATCTAATTATCCTGGCCTTGCCCTAGTTGAAAATAAGTGCCATCTTAACATTGCAGTTTTTTGGCTATTTATTTATTTGTTTGTTTGTTTATTGATTGATTTTGATTGATTGATTGATTGTCATAAGTGTAGGGTGATGCATATAATAATAATTTATTGTAAATTAAAAATAATTACCTTTTTCTTTTTTTTAATTTGGTTTGGTTTTATTTTTATAAATTATTATATAATATCAGGTAAGTGTTTTTGTTGTTGTTTTGGGTTTTTCTCTCTTTTTTTTTTTTTTTTACTTAAATACTGAAAATCATTATTTTCAAGGTTATTCCTAACAAACAAGTCTTGCTTCTGTACAGAAATAGCTTCACATTATGTAACACTTCAGTTAAAAATAAGACTCAAAGCAGTAATGTATTATATTGGATGAGACAAGTTTGACCTACTTAAAAAAAAAGAAAGTCCATTTGAAGTTGGCACTGTTTGAGAGCAAAACAACCTCAGAATGGTGCCGATTTCATGACATATGATCAGATTATTTCATCTCAAGACTGTTATCAGCGACCACAGATTTAGAATGGCATTGGTAACCACTCAAAGACTGATATGCTTCACTAAAGGATGACACTTAGTTTGTCACTGCAAGGAACTGTATGCAAACTCAGTCTGTATTTGCGTAAACTCAAACGGAAATCTCGGTTATGCACAGGTGTGTTTTTGTTTATAGAAGTTAAGCTGTTTTTTTGCGCTGTCCCAACTGTGTGTGGTTTTGTGGTGTAATTGACATTGAGAGCTCTGAGAGCCTCTTTCCCTCCCTCTGTGTTGTGACTCTCACCTTTAAGTAGTGCAGCATTTGAGGTGAAGGAGCACCGGTTCTTTTAGGCCGATGTCACGGCTCTTCTGCGAAAGAATCTGTCTGTTTGAGGCGATATAGTCTCCTATTTTGCACAAAGAATTGGGGAAAATCTGAAAAACACATAGTTAAATGATAGCTCTCAAAGAGAAAGTATGCATGTCATCAGCCTGTGGTAGAATGAAGACATCAAAGAAAAGGCCTTTGACTGCATTCTTTGCTATAAAACTCTACACTTTACTGTTTTATTGCTGTAGAATTCCTCGACTTTTATTCATTTGTTTTGATATGCCATTGAATGATTACTTTCTACTCCTGTAAGTTACTTTAGGGCACAATTCCCTCCATCTCGTCTTGTATTTGATAGTTATTCAGATCTAATATCTCTATACATTAATGTAATTACTACTTCTCTTTTGCCATCCATTTATTGTGCGTATGTTTTGTTTTCCATATTAAAATGAAATATTATACCTACACACTCTCACCAAAACAGGTTGCCAGGTGACGAGTAAGTCTTTAGCATTTTTTAACGATTCCCCCATCTCACTTTCTTCATTTTTATATTCACTTCTCTAATTACATCTTTTCAGGAGTGGGGAAAGTGTTATTAGTCAGTTCCTCATTCACTTCTCTCAGTCTCAGACTGTTTATTCTGAACAGACTCTAATGAGCGCTTCAGTGGGCTTGCACGGTTTCGCCTAATTGTGATCTAAAAACTGCAAACCATTCTTCACCGAAGCAGGTTTAATGACACATGATAGCAGCACTTCAAGCTTGAAGTGAGTCTGGAGATATCGGCATGCTGCTTGAACGAAAAATTCAATCCTGCCGCTTGTCAACACACAGACCTGAGAATGCAGGTGCTCCATGTTACTTTGCTCTACTTCCTGTCCAGGTGGGAAAAGAGCAGCACCAGCCACACTGTCCCTCTTCACTCACTCTTCCTTGTTTCTTCAATCCATCTTCTCTCTCCAGCGTACCTCTCGTCATCTTTCTCCCTAGGGTTCCTCTCTGCAAGTGTCTATGAGCAATCTGACACCAGCTGCAGCCTCCTTCTGAAAGAAGCCGCTGCTTTGTTAGAACTTAGTTTTGGATGCTACTTTCTGTCCACAATGTCCAAAAACCACATTCTGACCTCTGGTGACCGAGTTGGCACCCCCCTCGCGTTTGTCAATTCCCCCTCCAGCTATGTGACATGACCCAGTTCTAGGAGACACACCTGTATCATATAACACTGTCCTGCAAAGGAATTTCTTTTGAAAGTGCCACTAGTTCTTTATGAAACCTGCCAAGAACATCTTCCAGAACATCTCATGCTGTAGCCCAAAAATAAAATAATTAAAAATAATGAGCTTAAAGAAAACCAAGCACATTTTAAAACCATTGAATCTTTTAAGACTTTTTATTGATTAATTGATTTGATTGATTTAACAATCAATCAAGCATATATTCTCTGTTGTCATTATTGTAATGCAAAAAAATATATTTAATACATAAATTACATAAAAAAATTACTATATATAATATCTTAGATTTTAATTTAATAATTTAATTTAAATATATACAGATTTTATTTGTATTGCCATTCATGGTTACTTTTTTTAACGGTTATAAGGATCATTATTGAAAATTGAGTAAAATTTCCAGATGCATTGATAAATAAATGTGCTGAAATGTGCTTAAATGCCATAAAATTAATGTCATAATGCAAATATAATATTTGTCCTAAAATCAGCTTATTTTTTGATCAATTTATTGGTTTATTTAACTGTGTATAAAATATGTAAAAATATCTATCTTATCTCTCATCTGTCTTATCTGTCTATCTATAATTATTATTAATGTAATGCAAAACAAGATTTAATACATAAAATGTAAAAATTTATTTAACTATATAATAGTCTTATAGATTTTAATTCAACAATTTAATTTGAAAAACTGTAAAATGTGGTGAAATTGCCATTACATGAATATCACAATGCTTTTGTGAAGTACACCTTTTTATGATTTGTTGGCTAAACAAATAATATAAATAATATAAATCTATATAATATATAAATAAATCTAGCAAATAATGATTCCAGTGTCATGCAATCGTAGCCAGGGTGCGGTGTGTAAATTTGGAGTCTTTGGATTTGAAGGATAAAGACTGGTTTGGCTCTTTAGGGACAGTCTCTACAAGCAATTTGAGAGACCCCATCTGCAGCTTTGATTGCGTGCCCTCCCTCTTTCCCTTTCTTTCTCTCCTTCTCTGTCTTGGAGTCACATATGGTGTGGAGATATTGCAAGTTTAGCCCTAAAATAGAATAAATTTAAATTTCTTTGCAAATAAATGAGCTAATTATGACTTTTTGCTGACCTTTAGGCAGCAGTAGATTGTCTGTTGGTGAAATGAACTCATTGCTGTGGAGAAAAACAAAACAAACAAAAAAAACATAAGTCCATTAATAAGAACAAAAAGCCATCAATCTCAAGCAATAAGACCAAACAGAACCAGTGAGTCCTTGTAGACTAGTTCAAAACCTCAGATAATAGGTAGTGGGATCATTTTACTTGTTCCTCTTGGTGTTAGGATAAAAATAATGTAATTTAGCATTTTATGTGGCTGAAACATAGCAAATTCGAGTTGTTTTCGTAAGTTGTCTGAATCTATAAAAGTTAGAAGTGCTGTTTTTTAACTCCAGCATAAAAGGCTCCTTTGATTTCTAAAGTTTGTCGATGTAAACCCTTCACAAGTTCTGATAGGATGCTCTTTTTTCCCCCTATTGCAGGAATACAGCGATTCACACCAGTACAAAGGGCTGTCACAGTACAACTTCAGCCCACTTAGCTGTTTAGCGCTCTGACATCTCAGGAATATTTGAACCACTAGAGTCTGTGATCTATGAAAGAAGCGACTATTCCATCTGTAAATGCTTCTCACGCAGGACTGGAGCGAGACCGCAGAGCAGGCTTGTGCTGACATGTCCCGAATCAGACTCGAGCACAGTCACGTCATCGCAGTCCTGCCAACCATCTGGATATAAACTGGTGCTTTGAGACACATCTGGTCATCAACATGCCACGCTCTGAATTGCTCTTCCAACTATTCAGACCCCACAGCCAGTCAGGGCTGAAATATTCCCTTTGTGGTGACAGGACAGCCAGTATTTCACAAAGCATGTCCCTGTATGCTGACAGGCCGGCCAATCAAGACACGTTTCTGTCCTCGTGCCCCGACAGGATAGCTGGTCTATATGGAGAGTGTCCCTGTATGCTGACAGGCCAATCAAACAGGACAAAATGTGTCCATGTGTGACAACAGCATAGCCAAATTTCACCAAATAACTTCATATTTTTATGTGACCTTCCTTTCATTTCATGTCCAAAGCATCATCAACCAATTCGAGACACCTTTTATTTTTCTTGGCAATAGGCTCAGTCTTTTTTGCTTAGTAGAAGGGGAGACAAATTGAAAAGATTTTCATGATGAACTTGTCAAAATAAATTACAGTGCCAGTATAAGACGAACTTGTCGTGCGTCTGCAATACCAAAGCTGATCTTTTTGACAAGGAAATGGACTTAATGGCAGGACTGTCACTTAAATTTGCAGGACTGGGGGCTAAATATTTATGTAAGATAAGTGATCACATTGCATAGCATGTTGTGTATGGATGGATGGATAGGTAGACGAACAAAGAGATAGAAGGATGGAGGGATATATAGATTTATAGATATAATAACTAACATTTTCACTTACTTCTGCCCATAATAGGCCCCTGATTTGATTCCCGTGGTGTAGCTGGGGCACATGGCTATTATAAGATTATATGACGGGGGTGTTTGCTGGAATGCCTCTTGGTTATCCTATGTTGTGGATGCTAATTGAAACTAGCATAAGCCCTCTAATAAGCACTAATTGCTCTAATGAATTAGTTACAGTGAGTTCTGGAGAGAGTACAGTGCGGACACTTCATAGGGCCGCACACTTGTACACATACTCATACCCGCAGGGAGCTGTAAGCATGTGGGTATGTGAAGTCACAGAAGGCTTTGTTTTACTTAATGTCAGTTGCATAATGAATATAATTACAGTAACTAATTGTTGATGTTTTCCCATTAAACTGTAATTAAATACATCTTTTGTGTTTTTGGCAAATGAATTGTTAGAGATCTGCGGTTTTGACTTTCTGTATAAATCTAACCTCTTTTTGCTTGCTTGAGGTTTTGCTATGCCTAGCAAAAAATACTGATAGGTGCTTAATTTATTTAGTGTTTGGTTGTCATTTTCAGTGAATTGGTTCAGAAAACCGTGTTGAGGGATTTGTGCACATCATCACTTAAAAATATTCAAGGAAGCCTTGATTTCGCTTGCAATTGCAATACAATTTCAACTCTTGATGAGTTCTGGCAATATAAATTTAAGCAATGTTGCAATGATTTTATATAGCTTTAAATTTTCTGAAGAATATTCCAGTAAGCTATTTCTGCATTTATTTGAAGTAGAAAGTAAGATTTTAAATGCATTTACTATCGCTTTTGATCAATTTAATTCATTCTCTATGAATAAAAGTATTAATTTCTTTCTAAAGGAAAACAAAAATCTTACTGACTCAAACAGTAGTGTAGATCAAAGTTTGATTCATTTTTGCAAATCAGTTCTTTTTGATCTCTCTGTTTCTGTGAGTTGGTTGAAACGGCAGATTTACCGATTTGTTTGCTTGATTACTCAAAATTGTTCACTTCTCTGTCTCACAACATTTTGGTTCCACAAAATATGCCATCTACTCTGACTAATTTTTATCTCTATTGTAAATGAATCTACTACTGAGACTACCTAATTTTATGAATGACCAATATTTATGCAAATATGGTCCTATCACTTGTGTTTATCTAGTTTACACTTTAGTTAGTATTTGTGGGTTTCTCTCATGAGATTAATGTCTGGGAAGTGGGAGCGCTGTGCCTTAGGCTGATTGTTCTGCGTCAGAAACGACAGCCATTTTGGCTCCTTTCCCAGTGAAGCTTTCATTCAGATGTGCAAGAGGGGGTAGTTTGAGAGAGAAAGTTTTAGAAAGTGGTGGAAAGCAAGAGAAATGAAACAGTGGAGATTTTTAAACCATTACCTCATTGTGCAAGGTTCCCCCATCAGCCATGTGCAGAACTCATATAATTAACACTCCGAATGGAAGCATTTAGCCGGAGTTGCTATGGAGACGGAGCATAAAGCTGCGCTTAGGGCAGGGTAGTATAATTGTACACAACCTGTGAAATAAACACAATCACAGAGGGTGATCCTCATTTTTAGACCCTGATATTGATTCACTCACCAGCAGTTTTCTCATAATACTTCAACATTCTTCTCTATTGCATTTCATCTCACATAGATGCTCATTGCCATGGATTCACTTCACACAAACACTTGTGTGCGCCTGAGCACCATTAAAGATCCAAACAATTCTCACTTGTGTATAAACACACACTATTACTCCCTCTCATCTCTGCTGTGCTGTTTTAAGTGGTCTGAGCTTCCCAAGGTCAAAAGATGCTCAGGAAATAAGTAAAAGAAGCTGCTTTGAAATAACATGGGCAATACACACAATGCATACTAAAAAAGTACTGTGGTGGAACCATTGTACAATTATGAGATACCAGGTAGGGGTGGGTGATATGGAAAAAATATATCACGATTTTTTTTAGAAATATCACGATTCACGATTTTATCAC
>JAFVLL020037053.1:0-23564 GCA_021397915.2 Tor tambroides | reverse complement strand
TGGTTTATTTGTCAAACCAAACTCTTTAAGTGGACCAAAAAGTGAAAATAGGTGAATAATGACTGAGCTCACAATGTCCTTGAAAATGAATTCTCATCTCATGCTGGTCCACTTTAATTGTGAAACAGCCTGCTTTCCAATCACGTTATATGTGACCCTAGACCACAAAACCAGTCATAGGGGTCAATTTTTTTTAAAATCGATATTCATACATCATCTGAAAGCTGAATAAATAAGCTTTCTATGGTTTGTTAAGATAGGACAGTATTTGTCTGAGATACAACTATTTGAAAATCTGGAATCTGAGAGTACTATATATATATAGAGAGAGAGAGAGAGAGAGAAAATCAAATTCTATTTTCAAATATTGAGATAATTTCAAGTTGTCCAAATGAAGCACTTAGCAATGCATATTATTAATTAAAAATTAAATTTTGATACATTTACAGGAAATTTACACAATATCTTCGTGGAACATGATCTTAACTTACAGTTTTTGCATTGTAAAAAATGTTAACATACTTAATCATCTGAAATCTGTTCTTGATTTGGTTTTATTCAGTTGAATAATTTCGGTACAACAACGTTACAAGTGAATATAGATAAAACAAATCTAGAAATAAGCCAGCCATTAGTTACAATAATTTTACCACAAGTAAAATGCTTTTTGGCACAGTGTAAACAAATTTGAGAATTTACTTTATTCCACAAAAGGTAGCAAAAGCAATATGATAAAAGGCTCCAATGACCAATGCAAAATATGTATTATTATTATTATTATTAATAATAAAATTATAATAATATTATTGATAATACATCTTAATTGCCATTTCTTCCACTGGGTAATATTTTATTAGTCTAACTGTAGGCTGTTTCCAAGCAATCCATCTTGGCGCATTAATACATGTGCATACAGATGTTTGTTGATCAGTATCTTATAATGGCTTTTTAATGAGTCTGAACTATCACCTTTATCATTACATGTGGGTTTGTGATTGATGGATGACCAAATATGATGAGGAGCTCTATTGTATGTGGCATGTGTGTTGTTTGCGAGTTGGGTAGAGTGGACAGCTCTGTTAGTGTGTCATGTAATTGGAAATTTGGTCACAGTTTGGTTTGATTTAATGCAATAATTGTGGTTTCATAACCATTTTAAGACAAAAAAGTTAAAATTAATAAATTGTCTGCAACAAATTAGGATATTATTTAGTTAGTTAGTTAATTTGTCCAGAGTACAGTATGCATGTATGTTTATTTATGCATCAATCCTATATCACAACCTTGCCCAAAACATTTACTATTATTTTTTATAGTCAAACACATCAACAAGACCTCGACAAGAAATGCTTACAATACATGAGTTTCAGATTAGCGTTTGGGTATAGAATATCGAGATGTGTGTGTGTGTGTGTGTGTGTGTGTGTGTGTGTGTGTGTGTGTGTGTGCAGCTAGGTGGATGGGTGAGGTTAAAAAAAGAGTTTTAAATCTGTCTCATGTCAAGGTCATGTCTTTTATTGGATGAGTTTGTGTGAGAGAGCTGTCCAGCATCATGGTGTAGTGTATTCTTGGCCTTCAGTGAGTCCTCTGATCTGAGAGTAAATTACCGCTCTGTGTTTATGTGTTTCACCTTGGCTCAGGAAGAACAGTTTTTGACTTCACACTTGAAAGAAGACTTTCAAAAGCACTCCGGGTGCTTTATAATTTAGCCTTTCTAGATTGCAAAATATGTACAGTTCAATAAAGTTCAGTGTGTGGTCTCTTTTCAGAGGGATGAGCTACCTATTTTACTTTATTTAGACATGGCATATAATATTCTTGAATGTAGAGCTGTACTGTAGTAAACTTAAGTTGAATCCAAAATGATGGACAGAGCTGAGCTTTGTCCCAAGTGAGGTGCTGATCTCGGCAGCATTTTAAAATATGGGCTCCCAGCACAAAGGCTCAATGTCCCACAAGGTAGGCAGCAACATTATTCTGACTTTGAGACTCAGTATGTACTGTAGTTCTGGCCAAATTCCAAGGCAGCATCACATGATGTATCATTTGCAATCCCAGGACGTTGTAAAAATGTTAAAATACTTTTTTTTTTTTTTTCCCCCCGCATTTGCTTCATGTGAGGGTGCAGTTAAAAATTAAAAATAGGAATGGTAACACTTTCGATGGAGCCCATATTTATAATATATTATAAGGGTATTCTTAAGGCATAATAATGAATGCATAATGCATTATAAAAAACCTTCTAATATGTTATATCATCTTATAAATAATCATAACAACAATAATACTTACGCATTTGTGGTTATAACTTTTAAGATTATTTATAACACGCATTAGAGTATTAGTAGACTTAGCACGCACGCACGCACGCACACGGAGCAGTGGGCAGCCAATGCTGCGGCGCCCGGGGAGCAGTTGGGGATTCAATGCCTTGCTCAAGAGTCTCACCTCAGTCATGGTATTGAGGGTGGAGAGAGCAATGGTTATTCACTCCCCCCGCCAACAATCCCTGCCAGACTTGAGACTCAAACCCCTGACCTTTGGGTTACGAGTCCGACTCTCTAACCATTAGGCCACGACTTCCCCTATAATACTATGTGTTCAGTGTGTTATAAATCATCATACTCTTAAAAGCTATAACCACAAATAAGTATATATTATTAATACATTAAAACTGTTCTTATGAATATTCCTAAAATGATATAACATATTATATATATATTTTTTTTTTATATATAATGCATTATGCATTCATTATAATGCCTTAAGAATACCCTTATAATGTATTATAAATATGGGCTTCATAGAAAGTGTTACCATAGGAATTTTCAAATATTTATTTTGTGTGATGCTTTAGAAATAACCTCACTAGGTTGTTTTATACAGCATTCAAATGTGCTGGTTTCAGAATTTCTAAGATATGTATGTATGACCAAATTCTTTAGCAGCATCAAATGTATCTTTCGAGGTAAATATTCCAGATGGCATGTGAAGTAAAGGAGACTGTGGATAATAAAATTCTGAAAAGTATAAAAATAATCAATATGCATAAAAATGGATTAAAAATAATAATTGTGTTAGGAGTGTGCAATGAAGACAATATCTGTATCTGTATTTCTACAGAAAATGATTTGTATCTATATTTGGATAAAATCAAATGTGGGCAAGACTTAAACTGAAAGTTTGTCAAAATGAAAACTACATTTTAAATGTAATTTCATTTTTGAAGATCATTGGGAAAAAAAATGCTTGCGGAACCTATGTGCAGCTCACAGAAAATAAATAAATAATACCTGCAATCCCTCGTTCTTCCTAATTTAATTCATGCATGCATTACAGTTAATTGATTTCCATTCAGTTTACACTCATTTACACACTCATTATTGTGTTATATTAGATTCTTATTTAAAATATCAAGCTATCCCCAGCTATCCAGCAAGCACAAGGAGTATCTGTTTGTAATCTATATATATATATATATATATATATATATATAAATTTTATTTATTATTTGTGCCTTTCTGAATAAGGCTATTTAGCTTAGGGCACATCCCTAATTTATGTACTGTGTATTTTTATGACTAACAGAATATTGGTTCATTAGCTTAGCAATATGCTAATAGCAAATAACCTTTGCCATTGGAGTCTCCCAAACTATTTGTATGACACACACGTTTATAGTAGGCTATGTAGACACACGAGTTTCCATCTATGTAGCCAACTCCAAATCTGGCACTTGTGAGGTTTTATTTAAGTTCAGGATGATGCCTTAGAAGTTAGCAGCCTATGTAGTGTAGCTTACTATGTTTTTTTGTATAGAACCTGTGATTCTTCCACAAAAAACACACTAAAAAACCAAAGTCCTCCAAGCACCATGTCCGAATGCTTTTTCTGAGAGGTTTTACAGTCTTCCCAGAGGATCTCATTGGTGTACGGCAGTAGTCCAGAACAGGAGAAAGAGGAGAGATCAGGACTGACCTTCAGGATCAGATAGGGGGGATGGGAAAGGACCTGTCTCCACTCTGCAATTAATACACAGTGTTTTTAGCGCTGTAGTGTCAGCGTTGTCCCCAGGGCCAAGAGCACAGAGCAGGACTTTCATATTAAGCTTCATACTTCTGCTCTCTCTGAAAGGTCACGGATCTGATCTGTATTCAGAAAGCTTTAGATCTCGGAGCTGCCACTGTAAACGGCAGAAAGTGAATCTGCAGCGTGAGGTGGAGGACGAGAGGGCGTTTGTGTCAAGTGTGAGGTCAACAGCATTTAAGAGTCTCAAACTGGATGTGATGCGTGGAGAGACAGAAAATACAGAGAGAGAGAGAATGAGAGAGAGGAGAGAGAGAGAGAGAGAGAGAGAGAGAGAGAGAGAGAGAGAGAGAAATAATAGAGCTTGCCTGCACCTCACTTGACTAACAGAGCCCTTCTTCAATTTTGACCCTTTTAGTTAATAGAAGAAGAGGTTCAGTGCTCTCAGACTCGAATGAAAGACTGTTAGTGCTATAGAAATAAGTATTTTTGAACTGACAAAACAAATATTAAACAAGTCTGAATAGAAAGCAGCTATGCCACGTTCCTTTTATGAAGGTGTCAGAGTTGGATGTGTCATATTCCCACTTGATGTCTCTTATTTTTGACCTTTTTTCATCCAGCAATGAATTGTGTACAATAAAACCAGGAACATCCATTAACAATTTAAAAGGGTTTCGCTGAGGTGTGAATTATATTTGATGTAGTCTATTGACAGTGCGTTTAACCATCTTTAGATTTTTCAATTGAGAGTCAAGTCACCTTTATTTTTATAGCTTCACAGTATTAAATAGGAAAGCCATAATCGATGCAAACTTCAAAAATAAGGCAAATCAAAATTCTGCTATAAAGCAGCTGTAGCAAGAAAATAGCGTCATTATTCAGCTCCAGTCAGTTCAGTAATGGTTCAGTTCAGTTAAAAAAAAACTGTGTAAAGTTCATTCATTATGAAACAAGTTTAATTCAGCAATAACTTGCTCTAGTGAAGACAGTAGTGACATTATTCAAGTCGAGTCAGTTCAGTGTTGATTCATTTTAGTTCAATAACAATATGTGTAGCAAAATTCATCAAACAATGTGATCTGTATGGAAAAATTTAGAAAACAATGTAAGCATGAAGGGCTAATCTCTAACCCCAAGCTAACCATCAGTGGGGCGTAAGCAGATTGTATGAAAATGTATGAATGAGATTGTTCGAATTTATATGAATTAGCCACAAATTCGCCAAAATGCAAAATAGTTACAAATTACCATTAGAGTGTGTTGGTTGGACTCACATAAGGGTAAATAAATGACAGAATTTTTCTTTTTGGGTGAATCCCTTTATGACAATGTGACATATTGTATTTCTGTCACTCACAGGCTTATTTGTGTCAAATTGAATATGTTGTTTATTCTGACTAAAGTCTGGTTCGTATTGTTTAATAAGCTAAAACTTTTTGTTACGTAACAATTCATTCTATGACACATGCTCATGAAGGATTGGGTTGAGCTTCAGTGTCATAATCTAATTCCTGCCAGTGAAAGGAGAAATACATGCCCACACACTCATAACAGAGTTACACAGCAGCTCCGACTGTCTTAATTCAATACACATTACATCGACCTGGGGACACCACGGAACCTGGAGCAATTACAGGATTGCTTGTGCAAAATCTAGTGGGCGAAATATACACTTGGCTGTCATCAAAGTGGATTAGAAAGGATTATAGTCTGCATCGCAATAAAATCAGACGAACTACATCGCTCAAATTATGCATGTTAAGAAAAAAGCCATGTGCTTGCAAAAACACTACAGCTAAACACATGAAAAAAGCAATTTTTCTCGCACACTGAACAACTTCATAACTTAATCTGCTATGATAGATAAGCTCATTTTATGTCTGGTAAAGTATTTATATAAGATACATTCAAAATGACCTGGTCAAGATGCATTCATTCTCTCAATCAACTTAATGAGGTACATCCTGGGATTTATTTCAACTGTACTGAATGAGTTCACACGTATGATGGACACTTTTTGGATGCTTTTCCTCCAATTATGTGCTCTAAGTAATCAATTATTTCATTTCATTTCATTTAAATAGATGAATATATTTTATTTTTTATTTATTAAAGGGGTCATGACATGGATTATAATCAGTTAATATGTTAATGTTAATAAAGTTTATTGCACAAAAAACAAATAAATGTGGAAAAAAATATTATTTTTAAACCTCATTCTTACCCTCTGTCTAAAACGATCTGTTTTAAGGGGTGGGTCCTTTAAGGCTTGTCAGCAATCAGCCACTGTTATGATTGGCTAATGTCATCGCATAGGAAACAGTATCAATGCCCCGCCCCCTCGCTATTGCATGTGAGTGTTTTGACAGCATGATCAAAAAAAAAAAAAAAAAACGGTAATCTCCAGACAAATCATTATGAAATAATTTACTTATGGTTTGTGATGCAGCTGCAGTCAGATCTAGAACCACTTCATCTTTCAACAAATGTTTCTTTGTGAACTCTCCATGACACTGTGCCTCGTTTACAAAGCAAAATCCTCCGAACAATCTTGTGACGCGATCTGGGATGGGATTAAAAATAACTATCCACTTGTTCCTTAAAGGTGGGGTATGCATTTTTTTTTCAAAAACGCTTTAGAAAACTGAGTCGGGCCCAGTACCAAAACAAACTTGTAGCCAATCAGCAGTAAGGGGCGTGTCTACTCATGATGCAGAGGAGAAAGCGCTCAGTGCACATGACGGACATTAGCCGAGCCGAGCCGAGCGACGACAGAAAAAGAGATGGCGGATAAAAAACAGAAGAGGAAAACATCTGCGGAACAAAAGAAGGCTTACACCATGTCTACACTGGACGTGACAAAGCGACCATTGAAAATCATTTGAAATTTGTGTCAGTACGTCATAAATAGAACGCGGCAGCAGTTTACTGTCTGGGATTTGTCGTGTCGCGGCGCGGCATCCAGTGTAGACAGCATCACTGATTATAATGAGTTCTATAGTATTTTGTCGCGCCGTTCGCGTCCGGTAGACACGGTGTTACGATAAGGCAGGAATAGGACCCATGTAAATATCGGATCAGCTTTCCAGCGCTGGAGAGAACTAAAGGAGCGGGAAGGCCTGCAATCGGACGCCGAGGTTGCTTTGTTTCGTCTCGATAGGTGAGTAACATTGGTTTTGCTTTTTCACAGAACTAATCGTTTCCTTACGTATGTGTAGGACGGAGCTATCAAAATAGGGGCGAGACCCTTTTGGGGTAGGGGCGTGTTTGTTTTGGTGATTTCAAATGTAAACATTGGCTACCAGAAATCACTTCCCCCACCTTTAAGCTGGGAAACTTCTGATATCTATACAAAGACGCTAATGAACTGTTTAAATCAAACACGTGAAAGCAAACGTTGTTTCGCTCCATTTGTGCGATTGACGACAGGTTCAAGCATGTGGACTGTGTCAGAAAGCGAATGCATCTGTATACCATTATAGACAAGTATAGACAAGATAGCGGCAGGGTTGTAATTTCTATTTGCTTTTGACGTGACAAGACACTCTCATTCAGCTTAATCAAGTGTTAGCTGTTAAACGACTGAACACCAGTGGACGGGACCCATGTCGTTTCACTATAGAGGCAGTGTTTATGCAAATGTTTGTGCCAGGGTGACGTTATCTTGCACCCCAAATCCAAAACGGGCCATTTTGGGAGATTTATTAATTAAATACATTGTTTATAATGAGAAGAACATTTTAAGCTACAAAACTTACAGGTACAAAGACCTTAAAAGATCAAGGCAAATTTGATTTCTCATGTCATGACCACTGTAATAGTTTATTTACATTAAAGTGTTAATATTGTAAAGATAAAATTACAGAATAGTAATACTATTTGTAATACAATAATATGTATATTTGTCTACAAAAATATATTCCAGCTTCTACACATTCTTTTAAGAATTTCATTAAAATGTTTTGTAGATCATGAAAAAAAAATCACTCCAGTGTGTCCACAAGGTATATAGAAATCTTTTAGAACAAAACATAAGACACCTTCACTGAAATAAGCATGAATAAACTATTTTGAAAGGAACATTTATAAAAGGTGTATGGTTATCTTACCTCAAAGGAATGCTTCAATTTTAAGAGGAATCCAGGAAACTGTCTTTGGTTTCTTCAAGGTTGCTCTCAGAAAAAGCAACACCCTGCAGTCAAATTACAGATCAGTGTCCAAACACACCCTCTCTCTGTGTGTCTTGGATAAAGACAGATGCTGGTTGTCCTTTAAGACTAAAACTGCCTTTTCTATTCATCTCACTAAAGGCCGTGACCTCTCTCGTGGTGTGCTGTAAATAGGTTAATCAGGAGTTGCGACATTAATGTACACACACACACACACACACACATACAATGCTGAATGCTGGTTGACAGTCTGTGTGTGTTAATGAGCGAGTAGGAGTGTGTGTGCCAGGGCCTGGTGACCTCAGCATGTCCAGCTGCTGTTGGGTGCTCCAGTGGAGGCAGATAATCGCTGGAGGTCTCAGCTGGGCAGCGGGGGCATAGTGCGTAAAAAAAATAAAAAAAAACCCTTTAGAAACCACTGCTGGGAAAAAAAAACAAAAAAAAACGCTTACACCAGTGAGACACCAGCTCCAGACTGGTTTTTGGTGGTTTGTGCTGGTCTGGTACTGGTTAGTTGACCCACCAGGAGGTAGCTAGTCAAGTTCTCCTGAAGTAGCAGGGTGTTGCTGGTTAATCCGGTCAACTATTGTCTCTTTCTGGCTAAGCTGTTAACTGATGTGGTCCTGCTTGAGACGGTTATTTGGATAAAGCAGTAAACCCTTGAAGATTTAAAAAAATAGTGATTTTAATGAAGGGTGACATAAGATGATAAAAGTCCATCAAGTAATACTGCATATTGGTCCACTGCATATTTTAACTGTAGGTTGTAGCAATTTAGCACATTTATATAGAATTTAACTGATGTGCATGATTCATTTATCTGCATCAAACTCCTCACAAAGTAGAACAACCTCAACACCCCTATTGAGGTTGATTACTACATATATATATGTATATATATATATATATATATATATATATATATATATATATACACTTTATATATATCCTCAGAATAGGAATTTGAATTGAGGTAGCAAACAGAATGCAGGTTGTAATTCTAATTTGAATTTGAGTAGAATTAAAATGGAATTAAATATTAAGAAATACAAATAACTGTATTAAATGTAGGTGTAGTTTTATGTTAATTAGTATATTTCATTTTTCAATATGATAGACCTTTATTTATTTATGTATTTGTTTCTTTGAGCTGAGCAGCACAAAACAGGCTTACAAGATAGAAACCTTGAACAGAAGTTTCCTGTTCTGTAGTTTCGTAGTTGTTTTGGAACAATTAATTTCCTTTGTTTGTGTAACCTGTGTGAAATCCTTAATGTTTTCCAACCCGATTGATTTACTACAGCACTTCATTGCAGCAATTTACTATACCACACTATCCTAGACAGGGGAGTTAAATTCTCCTTCTGGAAGGCCACTTTCCTCCAGAGTTTAGCTACAACACACCATCTTGGAAGTCTTTTATTATCTGGTTCAAGGGAATTTCATTAGGGCTGGAGCTAAACTCTGCTGAAAGTTGGCTCAGAATTTTCTGTTATGTATTTTACTCATATTTTGAATTGTGTATTGCATTGCATATTTTAGGGTTGAGGAAATGTCCATAAAAATATCGAAAAAGGTACTTGTAATTTTCTGCCCGCAAATTATCTTTTTTGATTATCTAAGAAAAAATAGATTAGCTTGATGATGGACATATTTCTAGTGTGTATTATTGAAATAAAAACTTTTGATATGTCACCTCATGTCAATTTCCTGCTTTGTGAATTTGTGTCCAGTTGATCGGTTGCTAGAATAGCTGGTTCTGCTTTGAGGCACAGATGTGAGGTGCACTAATTTGGCACCAGAACTGCTAACCAGCAGACTAAACCAACCAGAAACCATCATGAGCTGAAGTCTAATCCTTCATGACTGCTTTAGACCTGGGGAGATGGAGTTGGCTGTCAGTCTGTGCTGTACCGTGACCACAGATGGCGGTTCAAGGAAGAAAGAAAGAAAGAAAGAGAGAGAGTCAAGTGAGTCAAAGAGAGCAAGATAGACAGCCAGGGGTCAGTATATCAGCATGGCCGTTCTTTCTTTTCCTGCGGTGGTCAGATGTGGAGAGAGAAGCCCTTTTTGTCCCTCTCAATGGGGGATCCATTCTGCCTCTCATCCTGAGTGCACCTGCTCGGGCTGTCACAGCGGTTTGCTCACAGCTCACTCTAGCCTCATCCCTGGCTTTACCGCAGTACTTTATAGGAAACAATAGCTTTGATTTTCTCAAGTCGCTAGACTTGATTTTACATCCTTTTTTGTACCCTATGAATTTATGTGCCATAATCTTAACAGAAAACACACTTTTTGAGAGTGGCACACCAAATAAGTCATAATTATAACAAAACAAATTTTTGAGAGTATCCTATCTGGCCAATCCTGTTAATAAATATCAAATTAGCGCTGCTCTCAGATCTGCTTGAGTTTTACATACCCATTTCTAAGAAAAGAAGAGGTCCCAAACAAGCAGGTCACATTTTGCTTTCACTCTCCTTCACAAACCACCTGCCTGTCAGTGCGATTACACGGTTCTGAACATCTTCAATTTAAAGACATTATATATATAAACACGCACACACGCACCCACACACAAAGCATTTTGTCTTGGTGGCTTATCACTGTACAAAATGATCACAATTTTTATGGTAAAAGACTGTAAAAAATGCTACGATAAAAACCTGTTAAGTGATTAATGATATGTTGCCTTATTATATACAGTGAAAAACTGTAAACAACTGTAACATTAGAAATCTAATGCAACATTTCAAATGTACAGTTTTTGGAAGTGAAAAAGTGTGACACCTCACATTTTATGGTTTTCATTGAAGTAACTATGTTTCTTCTCCTCTCCCACCCCCCTTATTAGTTACATACATCTTAGCTTGGGGAAAAGATACTTCTGATGAGCTTTGATCTAGTACACGTTGCTTTATTCATTCATTCATTCATTCTATAAATGTAAGTTCAGTCTATAAAAATTTTAACAGTGTAATTCAGGGAACTTTCAAATTTATGATGGTAAATTGTCCAGTGAGGTAAAAGTACACAGATCATAACAGAAATTTTCATTATGGTTCCTTTTAGCCCCCTTTACAGTGTACCTGACTCCTTAACATGCATTTGTGATGATGGGATCACAATTGGATAGTTCTTGACCACAGTGTTAGGTGATCACTTAAACTACATTTGGAAGTAGTCCGAAAACCAAATTGTTAACAATAATAGATGTATTAATGTATTATTAATAACATATTAATACCGGTGTAAACTGCAATCTGTCTCAGCAGATCGGATCACCCAAGACAGATGTTAAATATGGCATTTGATTTGAATCGCTTGTGTTGCTTATATGTATCATGCATATTATACGTGATTTACATATCAACATTCATTAATTGTTTCAAATCAAAAACTTCTTTCTAGGACATTGAGCCTCTGTTAATTTTGGTATATTTTTTAGATGTAACATGTACTTTGAAAAGTGGACGTAATTCAAGATTCTGTGTGTTTTTGAGAAGTGCAGCCCGAAACAGTCTTCAGTGTCCCCAAATTCATGTGTCGCCTTGGCCACTGACTCTGTTTCCACAGGACAGGCCTGGAATCAATACTTCTCGCACTGTCATTTGTCACATATTTACAAGGCTGAGAAGCACTCCATTTTAAGACAGTGTAATCTATCAGTTCAGAGTCTCTGGTTTCTTTTCCTCCCTCCTTCTCTCTCTCTTTCTCTCTCATTTCTTCTCTCCTGCATTGACTGTCCTGTCTGACAGATGGGATATGAATGCCACTCAAAAAGGATGGAGCCCCAAAGCTTGAATTTCTTTTTTTTTTTTACTCAGAACGGTTTCTCTATGCTTATCTGTATTGGACTGCATTTAAAACAGCTATTAATCTCAGTTTGAACTAGATTAAAATATAGTTATCACTTGAGTACATAGCTTTTGTCACCACTACCTAGAAATTTTATGGCCATTTACAAACAAATTGCAACCATGGGAAAACCATATCCTAACCTTTCCACCGTCTGAGCTATGAAATAAGCCAGCAACACAAATTGAAGGGGTTTTGAGGCACTTTAAAGGAATATAATCAATTTCCCCCATTTGCTGTGGAGCACTTTACGAAGGGCTTGATATCATTTCATTCAGCCAGTATGTAACACATCTTAAAGGAGGAACATTCTGCTTTTATGAGATTTTCCATCACTTGAGATGATAAACTTGATCTCTTATGTTCACCAATAAGAGTGTGGTTGCAACCTTTTTTAATTCAGTATTTTTTTGTTAATGTTATTATGTATAATCATTTTTTGCATTATTCATGCCAATTAAAGATTGTTTCTCAAAAATTTAAAAATATTTTTATACCAACTACCAACTCCATTTGAAATGTTTATTGTCTTGCCTAAATTGCAGCTGTATGATCTCAACATGTACAAGTGAAATGTGGTTCTCATTTATAGTTCCCAGTTAGTTTCCATTTATATTTTTGTTAATGAAAATATTTGTACACCTGTCTGCATAAATATTTAACAATGGTGACCTTGCTCTAGATTGGTGTAATTTAGTGGTTTCCATTAAGCACAGGGTAGTTAGTGTGGTGTAAATGTATGTTCTCTGAATACAGGCCTCACAGGTCACACCAGAGGAAGCAAATCAAGCAGTTCCAGTAAGTATTTGTTCAGTAAATCACATGTGGGGGGAGGAGCAGAGATGCGACAATATCCATTAACACTACTACAGGGGTCAAATACCCCACATACGGCATCCCAGCATTCAAATGAGGATGCACGCCTCTCCCCTCTTTCTCGCCTCACAGTCAACAGACCCATGGGTCTGTTTGGTGTGACCCTACAACCCTACAGCCATTACAGCCTAATTGAAACACATCCACTGGGACGTAAGCACACACACAAACACAGGCAGATTTACAGGAAACTTCTCCACTTACCAAAACATAGGATTCCGCTACCAGAAACAGCCGTGAGTTCCAAGAAGAGGGGATCCATTAATAATGGATCAGTTTAAAATCACATCCGAAACGTATGGATTTTCTGTTGTGAGGTGAACGACAGGCCTTGAGTCAAAGATCTCCTGCTGGAGACCTGGCTGGGGTTGAGTGAGCTAGCATGGGGTGAGTGCTGAGTTTTGAACATCACTCATTGATTGGCAAAAGCCTCGCATAACCCTGTTATAACAACATGTTCGACAGGCTGGAGCACAAGGGCCAACTTCTTGTCACCAGTTTCTAAGCTCGGCTGGGCAGAGCTCTGTTAAATATTAAAGATTAACCGCAAAGCATCTGGCTTCTAAATACAGAGCAGGAGGAGTCACACCTAAAACCTGAGGGAGTCCAACTGTTAGCTCCACACCGTTCAGGTTTAGCGGTGCAACAAAGAGACATGTTTTCTCCATTTACGTACATTGATTTTGTCTATGACTCGTGTGTTGCGGCTGTTGTGATAAAAGGTTGCCATTTCATAGATGACATCATCTTCATTTTAAACACTGAAATATCCTGTATCATCTGTTTGACCTTAAAGGTGAAGTATGTAATTACCCCCACTAGTGGCACCAAACAGGATTGCAAAAGCAAGTTTTAAAAGTGCAAACCTGCCCACAGCCAATTTCATTGTCAACTCAATGACAGTCACCTCTTTAGTTCATACTTCAGAAAAATCATGGATTGATCCAATCTCAAAAAGTAAAGCTATCTATTATGATGTTGATGCTATACTAAGGTTAAAGGGATAGTTCACCCAAAAATGAAAATTCTGTCATTAATTACTCACCCTCATGTCGTTCCAAACCCGTAAGACCTCCGTTAATCTTCGGAACACAAATTAAGATATTTTTGATGAATTCTGAGAGCTCCCATAGACAGCAATGTAATTACCACGATCAAGGTCCAGAAACGTAGCCAGGGTGACGCAGAGGAGATGAATTGTCGAAGTCTTTTTTTTTTCTTTGCACATAAAAAGTAATCTCGTAGCTTTGTAAACTTATGGTTGAAGCCCTGATGTCACATGGATTATCTTAATAATGTCCTTACTACATTTTTGGACCTTGATCGCAGTAATTACATTGCTGTCTGTGGGAGAGTCAGAGAGCTCTCAGAATTCATCAAAAATATTTTGATCTCTGTTCCAAAGATGAACGGAGGTCTTATGGGTTTGGAACGACATGATGGTGAGTAATTAATGACAGAATTTTCATTTTTGGTTGAACTATCCCTTTAAGATTGGGTTTTAGGGTAGTATTAAGAGTTAACATTTGTTGGTGCTGACATTACCCCACCACTTTGACATTAATGGTTTCTTTACCTGTTCACAGCCTAGAACTACCTTTTCTGTTGTGAAAATACATGGAATGCCTCAAAATACGGCTCCAGCACCCTGTTTTTGAAAAATGGACTCAGTTGAGCCAAAGTTGTTCTCTCAGAACCGTTTGAGCCCCGCAAATAAACTAACAAAAAGATTGCAGTTCCATTTGGTGCTGCTAGTAGCAAAGTTAGACACTCAACCTTTAATAGAACCAGAATAAATAAATACATAAAACAGTTACCCATAGGTCAAACCAGTGAGACCAGATTTGAAATGGACCCTTCTCAATACCTCAAAGTACAGTCTTATTAGATAAGTCTTGGTGCTCTGAGTGATGTGTATTTATAAGATGTATTACTGTCGGCTTGGGTCTTTGCTCTGTTTATTCCAATTAATCAAGACCTTGTGATTCAGTTGAACTTTGGGAAACCTGGGCCGACATCTACAGGGATCAAATAATGCCATCTCTCTTTGCCTACAGGTTTAAGTTACGGCAATTAACCTTATAGAGCTATATTGAAGAAAGCCGTTGCGCTCAACCCGAAGTGCAGTATTGAAATGTCATAGTTTTGAAAATGTCAGCCATTGCAGTTATATCTCTGATCCACATCTATCCTTTCAGAAAACTAGGCCCTTAAAATGAGTTCCCGTCAGCTGAGCTGGTCTTAAATGAACCATATGAAGCCTGTCTCTCCACGCTTGAGTTGGAAAAAGTCTCTTTGGACTGGTTTAGGCCTTTACTGCTCACCGCTTTAGATTCACTGGTAAAATCTTGGAGCTCCTTAGGAGGTGAACGTTCATGATCAAAAGCCCGAGTGGGCTAATAGCCGAAAGTTATCCAGAGCTAACAAGTCCAATAAAACCCAATTACCCACAATCACCCTGGAAAATACTCAACAGGCAATTTATGCAAGTCTTTCTTTTCCTCTTTCTTTCGCTTCATCTTCTGTCTCTTCAACTGCAAAGTCTTTTCAAGCTGTCATTTGTCATCATTAAACAACAATGCAAGCAGCTGTCTCAAAAGCCATTACCGAAATTGCTGGAGATGATTTCTAGTGTCCTCCTCATATGGCCGAAAAAATCATTTTCCCCAATGGAGGCCTTTACACCCTTCTCTATGGATTCTCAACAGCATCCTCCTTAAATTGAGAGAGCGGAGCACTGGGCTCTTTGTCTGGCAGTTCGAACTAACACAAATGCTAAACGATCAAAACTTCCTACTTGACTGGCAGTGGGGAGTCATTGAAACAGTCAGGAAGCTCCCATCTCTCAAAGAGTGAATGAATGAAAAGTACTCTCAGCTCAAATCTCAGCAACTCCTCAATTACTCTTTTCATATGGCATTATTTTAAGAGGACTAGTTGATTAAAAGTTATATACAGAAACCTCATCATTTTAACAAACCTAAACTAAGCATTGAACTTTAACATCTAACTTGTTCCATATTGCTTATTTCTTATTGCTAATATTTTTCAATCTTACTGACGAAAAGCAGACATTGTTGGACCATAAATTTACATAAAAATCTCTTGAGATTTTACTGACAGGCCAAATCTCTGTACCAGAATATTAGGCCAGTAAATTGACTTATCAACTAGCCAAAACAACCTAGCAACTGCATAGCAACATTTTTGCATGAGAATAACACATGCCCAACCCCCTGTAAATCCCCAGTTTTGTTTAATGACTTCCATACAGGAACCCCTGGTCAATGGTGTGATTACTCAATCCTAGTTGAATACAAGTAGTTTGGAAGCAGTCTAGGCTCAACAACATGAAGACACAGGGCCACATCTTCACATTGATTTCAGATCAGCTGCTGTAATGAGCTTTAATGTCACTCTGCCCCTTGTTGAACATGATAAAAGCTCAGGGATCCACCCTCGTTTTCCCTGCGGAAATCACATCATTTCACTCACAGATCCAAAAAATCCACTCCAACCCTGGCATGATCATTCTGAAGATGCACTATGACAGTTTTCATAACATAAAATAAAGATATTGAATTGTATGTGATTAACTGTTTTTCTGCACATGTACAGGTTATTAATTTTATGGTCAGACTTTAGATTGAGGGCCAATTCTCACAGTTAACTAACAATTAACTACAACTTTTTCCTCAATAAATTCCTAATTTGCTGCTTTTTTGCAAAGTTGTCAAGTTTAGGTAACACACGTTTATGTTCAAACAACATGTAAAGTGAATTTTGCATGCGATGGCCCCTTTAAATCGAAGCATATATCAAAGAGAAAAGTTTTAAGTTTTAAAATAACCTTGTGTTGAACCTTGAACTGACTGTATTTTCAAACTTTTTTCAGCTCAGATTCATATTTAATTGGGTTCTTTGCTTACCGCCATGTAGAGTAGCTCCAATTTTCACTCAGTTGCTATTGTTTCACATTTGATCTTTTCTCATCTCGGACAATAACTCCAAAGTCATTTTGGAACTTGCTGACCCTGGCCGCATTTATGTCAGTGTTTAAAAATCCTGCACTGGCCAGTTTGCTGACAGATGAGTCTGAATGAGTCTATCTGTGGTGTGAGCTCTTCGGCCATTGGCTGAATCCTCCATGGTCATCCTACCTGCCTGACACCCGGGAATCATGATGAATCGGCCCCAACTGCAGCCCCAGATTGTTTTTTAACATTTAATTCAGTTTCTTCCTGTGCTTGGATGAACATGGGCCGTGTTATGGATTTCTGGTCTAATGTACTCCAGCAGGTTGGGAGAAGGGCCCCAGTAAGCCATGGAAATTATGGAGGCTTGGATCAATACTCAAGGTCATCACCTCCACACAACCCCCACACCCCCGCCATCCTATCTGTGGTCCAGCCTTTGATTCAGTGCTGTGCCCTATGATTCTTCTCGCTTTGGTCACTACCATCGCCACTACCAAAGAGCAAAGACCTCCTCTCTTCAGGAGACAGAGAGGGGGCAGTGATGAAACAGAGAGAGAGAGAGATCTGAATGCATTTAGTCCACACCATCAATTTATGCAATCACTGTGAAAAACAAACAAATGAATGTATAAGCAGAAAACAAGCAAATCCCATTATTGCAAAACAAACAAACAAAATAATAACTACTGTAAATATCTGAAGGAAAGAATGAACAAACAAACACCATCATTTCATGCAGTCATTATTAAAAACAAATATATCTATGAAATATGGAATGAAGGGAGGAAGGAATGAACAAACAAGCTGAAATAAAATAAAACAAAACAACTAAATTAACAAATGCAAAACAAACTCCATTCCATACAGCCACTGTAAAAGCAAACAAACGATTGAACAAACCAACATATTTCTTGATAACAAGCAAACCATTTTAAGCAGTCATTGTTAAATTAATACAAACAAATAAATGAATTAACAACCAATGCAACAAATAGAAAGAAAGAAAGAAAGAAAGAAAGAAAGAAAGAAAGAGGAATGAATGAATGATGGACAGAAAGAGCTGAAAAAACAAACAAACAAGCAAATGAACACATAATACAAGTGAATTTAAACTGAATTTTCACAAAATGCAGGAAGGATCAATAAATCCTCCTCACTTTCTCAAACAGTCAGAAATCGTAAGCATCGGAAATCTTGGATCAGAAATATGATAACAAACAATGAGAAAACAGATAATCTCAACTATATAAACCACCACGACAGTAAATATTTGTCTTGAGGAATATTACAGACTAAAATACTGTATATTACATTTTACTTGCACCTATTTTCATTTTTTATACTGCATGTATTTTCACATTTTTTTTATGGAAGAGAATAAAGGAAAGCTTGTTTTTGTCTTGATATCTGAGCCTCTTAGATCGCTGCATTTGAGCGACATTAAACCCTTTAAAACCTCTAGTGAGAGCTGTTGTGTTTTGTACTGCGCTCAGTAAACTATCTGAATTACAGTGCGTTTTGACGTCCCGTAGCAGTGGCTCTCTGGCCTGTCTGCGGGACATTACCAAGGTCCGTCTGTCTGACTGTCTGTCTGTCTGTCAAAGTGCCACCTCAAAACCCTCATCATCATCATCCACATCACTGTCCTTCCACAAACTCTCCCTTTATTTAGCTCTTTTTTTCTTGGCCCGTTTATTTCAGAGTGCTGTTCTCCTCATCTCTCCTGGGGCAAGATTACCCTTTTATTTTGTTGTGGTGGTAAAATTACTGGCTTGGGAAGATTGGACCGTGTTTGCTGTTGAGGAAATCAATTTTCTTTCTCCCGTATATGATCAACATGTCAGAGCCATCAGCTGGATAATAGCAGTGTGGAGCTCAAAATGGCTGCTAATACAGGACTACAAGGGGGATGGGGGTGCGCAAAAAAAAATAACACGTCCGCCCGGCTGGACACGACACTGTGGTTATGGGGAGGCAATAGCAGGCTGGTGTCACAGGGCAATCTGCCCCCCGGCCTTATCCAGCCCCCGTGATGTCAGGAAATGGGTCCCTGAAAGATATTTCGGGATGAGCGAGATGGTGGCCACGGAGAGAGTCTTTTGTTTGGGTCGTTTGGATAGCTTTCAATCAACCTGTTAATGGGCAAAGGAGGAGTCCAGGGGGAGTGTCCCAGAGGCATGATGGGAGCGCTGGCGTGTGTGTGAGCGAGTCTTAATTTGTCCATCACAAACACAAGGAAACATCCCAGCGTGACCTTGGCGCTGGTGTTAATGGTTTCTCTGTCCATCAGTAGAGCCTGTTTAGTGGTCTGTCCACATCCTGCGCTCAGAGTTTACTGACAGCAGACAAAAGTACTCATTTGCAGCCACCAGCACACTTAAAGGAACAGTTCACCCCAAAAGGAATTACTCATGCTAATACTGTATCATTCCATGCATGAAACATGAGATTTTTTTTTTCTTCTTCACACTACACACTACAATCTCCAAAAAGAATAATACAAGTAGTCTGCATAAAGGTTCTACTATGGAATACACTACATAACTTTTGTCCAGATTTTTTAAGTGATTCAGTCCAATCTGAGGATATCAAAGGTTTGATATGTTGAGGCAGTTTTAAAACACATTTTGTTTTCATTTGTTGTCACCTAGCAATAACATGTGTGTGTTTCTGTGTGACTTTGTTGTGTTCGGAATGACTTAAAGGGGTCATATGACATTGCTAAAAAGAACATTATTTTGTGTATTTGGTGTAATGCAATGTGTTTATGCGGTTTAAGGTTAAAAACATTATTTTCCACATACTGTACATTATTGTTGCTCCTCTATGCTTCGCCTTTCTGAAACGCGTCGATTTTTACAAAGCTTACTGTTCTGAGAAGCGAGGTGTGCTCTGATTTGCCAGCTATCCAGTGCATTGTGATTAGCCAAATACATCACGCCCCTCACCGTATTGTGATGCCGTGTCCTGGTGCAACAACACAAAAACAATAAATCCCATTATAAATGAGGAATTTCTTACATTGCATCGTGCCGTGTAAACATTACCGTGTCTGCATTTGTGATCAGAGAAATGACAAACTACAAGCGCTACTCTACACTGCTCAAAACTCGCGTTTGAATCGTCTGTGGCAAATTCTTTAATTAAGAAAACGTATTTACAGGCTGTGAGTCAGAAGCGCCAGACTGTCCTTCCAAAGTTGGAATTGCCCCACTTTATAGAAAGAGCCTTTGAGCATAGCTGGCAGGCTACTCCCAGGTTCAGGAAATAGTCCTCTGTAAAATGTGCTGCACACACTCTAATATTTGAGTTGAACTGTTCTGGAACAGTGTTGTAAATACAACTTAACCACTGATTTCTAGATGTGTCCTCTTTTGGAAGCCCAAACAAAGTACTTTCGCTTTCACAATGAAACACAGCGTCTCCAGGACATGGCGCCGACGGCAGCAACAATAGTGCAGCGAGACTAATAGTTCCGCTTTTTTTCATTGCGTATACATTTGGGCGGTGTTTTGCAAATCTTCCCACACCGTGAAGTAGACATGTGGGGGAGTGTTTGAATGAGCCGTTTTAGGTGGCCATGGTCGAGTCTTAACTTTTATAAAGAATATCTCTTTGGTTTTGAAGTCTTTGCAACTTCAGGGATCTTATCTATGAACAAACAGCTTGTAACACTCCAAAGAGAAAGGACAACTTGAAATCACATCATATGACCCCTTTAAAAGTCTTATGTGATCCTAATTTGTTTAGTGTATGAGCTCGTTTTTCCACCGTTAACCATTTAGAAAGTTGGCAATATTACAGCTGTTGTTTTAAAGTCTGTTCAGATTTTAAAAGTCATGTAATGTATTCCAGCCTTAACTTGTGTGCTACATTCCAAGTTTTTCTTAGTCATATGGGTTCATTCTAAATTGGAAAATAGCGCAGACATTTGTAAATAAGGTGCAATCCATAAGCTGAATTTATATGGAAAGGAATGTTTGTGCAGAAAAGAATGGCAAGACTCACCTCAATTTCAGTGCACCTGGTTAAAGTAGTGAATAGTAAGTCTTTGTGAATAAGATATATTTTAGTCTTTACCAAATATTATACATCAATATACATTGTGTAGTTTATACACAATATCTCAATATTTTGGTGCATTGAGCTTTTCTTCTACTCTGACATTTCCCCACAGCATGAGGCTGCTACCAGCACACTTTACTTTTGGGATGGTACTCTGCATGTGATGAGCAGTGCCTGGTTTCCTTCAAACATGATGCTTGGAGTTGAGGTTCATCAGACCAGAGAATGTTATTTCTCATAGTCTGAGGTTCCTTTAGGTGCTTTTTTTACAAATTCTAAGTGTGTTTTCATGTGGCTACACTGAAGAGAGGATTGAGTCTTGCCACACCACCATAAAGCCCAGATCGATGGACGTTGCAATGGTGTTTGTCCTTCTGTAGATTTCTCCTATCGCCACATATGATCATGGAGCTCAACTATAGTGACCATTAGGTTCTTGGTCACCACACTAACCAAAGCCTTTCTCCATCAATTGGTCAGTTTGGCTAGGAGGCCAGCTCTAGGAACAGTCCTGGTTGTTTCAAATGTCTTCCATTAAGGGTAACAGAGACTCCATGCTTCTGTGAACCTTCAATGAAGCAGAATTTTTTTTCTGAACTCTTCCCCAGATGTTTGGCTTGACACAAACCTGTTTCTGAGCTCTACAGGCAGTTCTTTTGACCTCAGGGCTGTCATCAGCTGTTAGACCTTTTATTAAGATGTGTGTGCCTTTCCAAATCATACCCATTCAATTTAATTTGCCACAGGTTAACTTCACTCGAAGTGTAGTAACATCTACAAGCAATACGAATGCTCCTGAGCTAAACTTCAACTGTCCCAGATAAGAGTATGAATACTTGCGCAATGGAATCATTTAAGTTTTTTATTTTTAATAAATTTTAATACACACAATCTGAAAACACACACACACACACACACACACACACACATAATGGTTTCCATGTCTTATGGGGACATTTCATAGGCGTAATGGTTTTTATACTGTACAAAATGTATTTTCTATTATTATACTTGTGGGGAAATTTGGTCCCCGTAGCGTAGGGAGTAACAAGTACACACACAAATTACACTGACAACATTACACATTCACCCCACTCCTTAAAACTCATACATACATATGCCTCTTTGCTACAATTTACTCCTAAGACAAACATCTTACTGTATCTTCCAGGGTGTTAAAATGAGAAGGGCGATTCTAAACACCTGCAGTTCAGTGCAAGGCATTAAGTAATAGACTATGGCCTTCCACTGAAAAGAGAGGGAGAGAGAGACAAAGAAAAAGAGGGAGAGAGGGGTTCAGGGTTTCTGTGCTGTTTGCCTGACTGAAATTGGAATGAAAGGGATGAAAACCTATAAGTGAAAATCAATAGCAGAAGACAGCAGAGGAGAAGAAGAAAAGGCCATAAAATTCAATACAGATAAATGCAGAGAGCCGGAGAGAAAAGAGGAGAGAGACAGGGATTATTTCATAGCATCAGAAGCTAATGCAGATTGTGTTCACTGAAACGGTTTCCTCTCTGTGCAGTCTGCTGCTTATCAGGCAATTTTAAACTCATTTTACAAGTTCGCAGCTCATTTTACATCCATGTTCTGACAGAGTGAAACAAGACATTAAAAATAAATAAATACAATTAATGTTTAGCAAAAAGTTATTACAGTTTGATTTTTTTCTTAATTAATTTTCCTTCATTCATTCTTAATTGATTTAATTCATTTTTTTTCTCTCTCTCTTTCTTGGAATAGTGTGTATTGTGAGTCAGTTTTAATTTATTAGGTTCTGTCTCTGTCTCTGTCTCTGAATTCAATATCAATAAAATGTAGTATATATATATATATATATATATATATATTGATTTGAAATACATTACATGTGCACATTCAATACAATTAAGTGCACTTTTTTCACAACAATAATCTCTCAAAAATGCTAAAATATGCAGATAAAACAATAAGATGTGAAGCAGCAGCCTACATCAGTCTACCAAATGTTTACAAGATCAACAATTAGGAGAAAAAAAACAGCATAGATGGAATACATGAAAACATTCTTTGTGAACGGACAATAGTCCAGGCTGCTAAATGGATTGTTGACTGTGGGCCAACAACAACAATAGGCTAATGTTGTGAGTGTGTTGCTTTACTTATTAATTTATCATCATTTCATATGATTAATTCAATTAATGTGAGACACTGCATAGGGTAAAAAAACAAACAAACAAAAAAAACAACAACTAATAGTTATCGCCTTACTTACCCAGCTGATTGACACAATTATAATTGCAAACATTTTTTGTATTACAAGTTTTCTAAAATGTTAGGTTAAAACATGCAAATGAGTCATTATTTCATGAAATAAGCGCTAATTTGCATACATTTCAATTACAGTTTTTTTTTTTTTTTTGACATATTAGAGTCAAAAGTTTTTACAGAGGGAATGGATATCTCACTTTTGTCACTCCATAATTCAGAAAATGCTTAGAATGGACAGAAAACACTATATTTTCACAATTTTGGGGGGAATAAAATGTTGTATATAATCAAGCAAATTATATATGAACAAATCCCTCTGTAAAAACCTTCAGGATATAGA
>JAFVLL020037052.1:0-36244 GCA_021397915.2 Tor tambroides | reverse complement strand
AACTTTTCCACGACATTCTAATTTATTGAGATGCACCTGTATATATATAGTCAGAACAAATTGTATTTGTATATTGTATAGTACATTTTTTTGGAGGCCTATAGGGGTTATTTTTTTGACCCGAACAAGTGTCATGTTTTGTTTTTAACAGCCCACAAGAGTTAATTTGTAATGAACATACTGTATAGGTCTGAGGAGGATGTCCAAAAACAACATATGAAACACAAATGAATTTATCATTTATTAAGTTACAGGTTCTGTGACGAGTAAAATGGAGTCACCACTTAATACACTATAAATGAACAATTAAGTATGAAAAATGTAGATTATAACACGTATATCTAAAATCAAACAGATTCTCAATGTCTAGGAAACTTGAGCAACTTATAAGAGATTTATAAAGATATCAACCACCAATGAAGATGCTATTGCTTTTGGAAGACTTGCTAGCTCTGTTGCAGACTGCATGAATAATCAAAGACTAGGAAATAAACAGGAAATCTACTGGGGTGGGATTAAAGGCGACACACTAGGCATACTGAAGTGTGGCTGGGTTAAAAGAGCTCTCTTTCATCCCAAGCTTTGATTAATGCTAACACGGGCCACTAAGGCAAGCTATTTTCTAAGAAGCTTGTTACTCCTGCTGCTCTCAGTTCTCCTCAAAATACATAAAACAGAGGGTGATATCTAAAAAACTTGAGCGCTATGATATACTACTGACTTTATCAATTGATTTATCAACAGGAAAAGTTCCCTGAAGAGAAATTTTGTGCAAATATATCTAAACATTGCACACACATATTTTCTTTGAAGGAGCCAAGTCGATTAAGCTGCCAGCACACTGGTGCAATATCATAAATACTGGACTCCTGAGAAGAGAAGACATGAACGAACAGGCTTTACACTGGTAACACATTACAAACAACTTCCAACACATGAACCACCCGCTTGACCTAATAAATGGGAATTTTCATAATTTCCCATTTATAAAGTTGCCTTATAGGAACAGCTCTTCACAGCAAAATGCATAATTATTAAGAGCTTTGAGAAACTCTTTGAGAACTATGTTACATGGTTACAAAGACATGTTATAATGCAAAATGAAGAAGAAATATTTAAGGATTTGCACTACTTCTAGCCTAGGTCACATATCAAAAATAAATTTCATTGAGCATGTATACTATTTACATACTCTCAGATGATCTTGCTTTCATTGAAGTTTAAGATGCTCTTTGGAACATTTTCAACTCATACTGGAGAAAAGCCCATCTGGTTTTACACAAGATTTTGGAGTTTATGCAGCTTGAATCCGAACAAATACAAAGATATTCTGACATGTTAATGTTTCAATTATTTCAGTTAATTATTATGGTTTTTGTTGTTTCTTTAACATTTTTGTTCTTGACTGATAACAATAGTAGTAATTAGAATAATAATTATTTTTTGTTTTGTTGATTATATTGCTATTCATTATTGATGATCAAATGAATAAAATATTATTATTATTATTATTATTATTATTATTATTATTATTATTATTCCTGTGACCGTAGACTTGGACAAGCATTTTGGAAAACTGATTATTATTATTATTATTATTTGTATTATTATTGTTATCATTATACAATATAATAAGTATTAATATATAATATTATAATGCATTAATACTCTATAATCAACATATATGCTAATTACCAGTAATATCATCATTGTAAAAAATGGTGAATCAGTCATTTGTGTGCAAGATATGCCATTCATACATCATTCTTTCAAAAAGGTCAACTGTCTGCATCTTTGTGAAGTTTTTCCTGTACTTCATCTGTCAAATTCAGGAACGCTTACCCGTATTCGTCTCATAGCGGCCAATATTTCAATCCTGCTTTTGGGTCGCACAATATCCAGGCTCCCGATGAACTGTGGTGGAAGAGGTTAAACAAGTAACATAAGATAAACTGTATATTCTGGGAAAAAGTCAATGATTTGCATTCATGCCAGTGCAACAGGTGAAGTACAGTTAGCCACTTAATGGAGAAACCTTACATTATTGTCCATGTAAATATTACACATTAATATAACAATTACAATGACAGTGGGTTGCTACAATCCCTTCAGCATGATAATTGTATATTGATTACATGCATTAACCTGCATACTCAGTACTCATAAACTACAATGACATGGTATCAGGTACACTAATGAAGTGTAAGCCATTTAATAGACAATTGTATTTTTTTTCTTCTAATATTTACCTTCACCTCGAATGTGAGCCCATGCTGGAACTGCCCATCATTATCAGCAGGAATCCTCTGATCCACTGAGTCGTCTACCAAATTATATTTACTCTTCTCCAGCATCGTTTTATGGTATGGAAATATCGTTCGATACCTTTATTTACTCAAAACATGCTAAAGCCTCTTGGCTGCACTGATTTCTGAGGGGTTTCTCATAGAAAGATGACGGCGGTCCGGAAAATGTCCAAAGGCAAAGGCAGAGATGCTCCTCCGCAGAGGGATTCAGCATCATTTAACGTTAGAGTCAATATGATCTCAATGTTTATTTCATAGCCGAGCAGACGGTTCAGAAGGCGTACGCTGACTGTTAGCAAGCAAAGTCTGGATTTCCAGCATGATGATAAATATCCCACCTGTCCCCGTTGGCGCAGACTGTCCCTTAACAGAAATTTATGGGTCTTACTATGGAGAAGGCTTGTCTATTAATATTCATCAGAGAAGAATTCGCCATTGGAAGGTTAGCAAAATATCAGCGCCACCTGAGTCATATTCATGAGGCAAAGATTCCCCATAGGAAGGTTTCCACGCAAAATCTGCAGAACTTAATTAATATTCATTTGCCAACCTTCAGCTTAGTAGCATTCGTAATATCGCGTCCATGATTTCAAAAAGGTTTATGTGAAGCCTCACTGTCAGGCTGTGAGATAACACCGGACTTTGGAAATACTTATGAAGTGCTGACATCTTGTGGTTAAAAAGGTAAACGCGCCTGATGAGTGCATTACTGTGTACATACCTGCAAATAGCGGTGGGGATTTTTCAGTGTCTATTTCTGCAGGTTACATTGTTACACCAAGTAGGTGGTGACGACTGTGTCTTTATGATTGAGTCATTGAATCATTCATTCAACCGATTTGTTTTGAAACATTGATTCATTCGGGAATGTCCTGCAAATGTCTTTGTGAGTGAATCATTCATTCATTCTGTTGTGTGTATGTTGTCTATTTTTATGATGTTGAATATTTTTGGAAATTCGTTTACAACATTGTGTCGAAAATGCAAGTCACTCAGTATAAGCTTTGTATACACAACAGTTCAGTGAACAAGATCACACTTGTAACTGTGCTGTCAGCCTGATATTCAGAAAAAAAACTGTTCTTTTTTGCTTAAAAATTGTGTGTGTAATAATACTTTCAATTTGAATTTATATAAAACACATACATTTTACATTACATAATTTATCATACTCAAAAACCCCTCAAAGATACTCAAAGATCTAATAATACCCACTTTGAAGAAGACTTTTAATTTGAAAACAAATTAAGAAGTAATTTGAGACTAAATCAGATTTTAGGCAATAGCAACATCAAAATGTTTCTTATTCTTTCCACTTCTTTGCTCTTATTGCTAAATGTCTTCCTTTTACCTACCTAATGTCAGTGATCAAATTGTTTGTTTGTTGCAACTTAAACAGGATGTTGTTCTTACACCCACTTCCTCCCTATAAGCAGTTTCAGTGTTGTTAGTAATCAAACCTTCACTTACCAAAAAAAAAAAAACTTGTAAATTGTACAGAAACATACTGTTAACACTCGTTAACTGGTTAATGTAAGTTACCAATATACAATAATAAAAAAAAAACCTCCACCTCGGGTGAGCATTATTTTCTAAACGGCCCATTGTCAGTTATTCCTTACATTATTGTATTATTTATTAACATAATTGCATTATAATTTCACTGTAAATTACTGCGAAATGTATGGTTTTTGAAGTAACAACTATGAATTACTGTGTTATTACTGTGTTATGTAGTCTTTTATTTTAATAACATATTATAAATATATTATTCCTTCAATGCTTCACACTTTCAAATATTCCGGATGTAAAGATAAAAAATGTTGAGGTGTCCATATTGTATATGTTTATGTATGTATATGTACATAATGTATGTGTATTTTTGTATGTATGTTTTTTCCTGTTCCTATCTATCTGCTTGTTTACTTGTTTCCTCTTGTATTAGGCTTTACTTCTTCTTTTTTCGTATTTTTGTTTTCATATGATCTCATTACGTTTATTGACAATTTGCTTACACTGCATTAAAGGTTAGGTGAGGTTATGGGAGTGAATCTTCGTACTTCATATTTTCATAGAAATCAAATTTTACAAATTCATACTAAACGAGTGCTGGAAATGTTTTATGGACAGACCACATAACTCTAGTTCTAGTTCTAGTTTGGTGTATTAACATGATATAATTTCAATTTTAAACCCGCACTGTCTTGTTGCACTCAGTGCCTTCAATTAGCATTTTAATGGGCTGTTGCCTAACAAGACGATCACGTAGTCTGCCTCACTGATGCTGCTTTTGATATTTCAGGCGTCATTATCAAAACTTTCTCCATTTATAGAGACAAGTACGACCTTAATGTTCTTTTTATGTTCTTTTGGCTCATGGGTCTACCTCTCAAGGTGTTGAGAGACCTGCGTCATCATCCTGAACTTGATTGTGATGTGACTATAAATAAGTATGCACAATAACACAGCAAAAGTGCACACTGCTTGACACACAATGTTTTCACAGTACAGAAACAAGGGAGGAGATTTTGTCTCAGAACACACTGTACCTATTGAGTTTTTTATCTTATTACTTTAGGGGAGTGTGAGGCTTGTTGTTCCACAGTTCATCTTTTGTCAATTTGACCTCAAATCAGTGTAACAGCCCCCTTCGGAGATGAAGAAGAAAGAAAGAAGAGGGAGAAATTGAGTGAGAAGAGAACACAGGACAGACACAATGTGAAGGATGAATGTGAATGTTCCCTTAGAAAAATGTTAGCTTGATAACAGCGGGATGCTAAATGAAGCCAAATGAAGCCAATCAGTTGTAATTGTTGCATTTTCAGTAAAGCTAAAGTACCCATCATGCATTACAGGTGTAAACTGGGAGATTTTTTACTTGTCATTTTGAAATGAGTACACTGAATAAAAAATTGTGTAGAAACAGTTTGTGATCCGAAATTGCTTGTAAATATCATGCTTAATTACAAAGAAATGGCAAGTAGCACATTATATTAAACATGAAATTTTTAAAGATTAAAAGAAATGGTATTTTCTTACACACTGTATATATATATATATATATATACAGGGCCTTGCAGAAGTATTCAAACCTCTTCATTTTTTTCACGTTTTGTTATGTTGTAGCCTTACGTCAAACCACTTTAAATTACTTTTTTTCACAACAATCCACACTCCATACACCATAATGACAGCAAATAACAGGTTTTTAACACCTTTGCAAATTTATTATATATACAAAGTCGTTACAGTTCTGTTTTTGCTTTGCCATTATGGTGTATGGAGTGTAGATTGATGTGGAAAAAAAGTAATTTAAAGCAGTTTAACATAAAGCTGCAACATAACAAAATGTGAAAAACATGAACACTTTTGAAAACATTGAATACTTTCGCAAGGCACTATATATATATATATATATATATATATATATATATTCTGCCAGTATATACTATCCAGTGATTTTATGGACATTTACATTAACTCCATTAAAACACAATTCAGTGAAGTGCACAATTGAAAAATACAGGTTAAAAAAAAAAAAAAAACAATACGGAAAAATTCCTATAAATGAATACAGTACATTGTACTGTATTTTAATTTTTTTATTATTTTTTTGTTGTGTGTGGGTAAAACAGACTCCAGTAATCTTTTTAATCTGTTTAATTTACAACTTCAAAAATTTTTTTTTTACAGTGTAGTTAATGAAGTACAATAAATATTTCTAGTAAGAGTTAGCATTAAAACAGCTTTGTATTATTAGATTTTTTAGATTTAGATTTTTTATTTTTTTTTGGACATTACGATAAAAAATAAATCCCCATAATCCCATGGTGTTTATATTTAAACAATTGCTGAGGATAAAGTGAGGGATTAAAAATAAACAGTAGTTAAAACCCTCATTCCACCTTCCTGGCCTACAGATTTATGAGGACTTCCTCATCACCAGCTCATGTGTTCGGGAATAGTGGCTACAAATGATCCATAGTCAAGAGGAACAACAGAGACGGAAAACACTGGTCATTTCTCTGAAATCTGTCCCCTCCATATATACCGTTCCTCTATTGTGTCTGCATGCTCAAGTGTGACTTTCACCATACACAGCCCTGAGTTATGAATAACTTATGCGGTGAGGTGGGTGTATGTCACCTTAAACAGCAGCAGTGACTAAACGTGGCAGTATTTACTGCAAATAACTGTGACATGGCAGTCTGTTGACATTGTTGTTCATTTCATCAGCACTTACCATAATCATACTGCCACAATAGAAGGTGCACCACATCCTCAGGCATCTTAAGAAAGAAGAAGGAAATGTCCTCTTCCTGTAAGAGAGAGTCCCGGATCCATTTAGCACTGGCATTGTGAGCTCACTGTCTAGCAATCCACAGGCTTCCACAGTGCGGCCTTAACTTTACTGGGGTTTTACTATAGTCACATTAATTGAAATAAATATATACAATTAACAAGAAAAAAACAACAACATAAGTTTGAAGAAAAAGTTGTAGATACGTAAAACAGTTTGTTAGGCGACTGAGGGACTGTTGGTTAATTGTAGTTTCATTCATTTCAATTGATTGAAAGTGATCAGATTACTGTTTCTACACAAATACTATAGTTTTGTTGGATAGAAACAATATATACATTTATGTAATGGTAATAATGGTAATAAGTGGAAATTCATTAGCTTTCCCATTCATCTCAATGGCAGTTGCTTGGCTGGCACAGGACCCTCTGGATCTGCCATTTATTCTCATGAGAAGAACTTTCCTGGGCTGTGACATGAAAGGCAACAAACATGTCAAATCTAAATCCATATCATAAAAGAAATGATATGGATTTACATTTTATGTGTATATATACATTATATACATTATATTTCACATCATTTTTGGAGTTATTTTTTTCAGAATTCACAACTTTTAAATGGTGTTCAATGAAGATAGGTCCTTTTTAGAAGTAGGTAGTGTAGTTGCAACATCTACCAACAGGGGTAGACATAATATTCTAAGACCCTCAATATAATGCAATATTAGGTGAACTCTCTCTCTCTCTCTCTCTCTCTCTCTCTCATAGTTCTGTTAATATAATATTAGGCCTATAACTATATTATTCAAACTATATTAAGGCAAGAAATTACAGACAAAAACAGTTTTTTCATATGCATGGTCAGTTGTGAGATTTTGGGCTATCTGACTTTTCATAAAGTGTTATTTCAAACTAGTGGAAAGAAATCATCTAAAAATACATTATTTTATTCCTCATTTTTATGTATGTATATATGTATGTATGTATTTATTTATTCATTCCTTCCTTCCTTCATTTATTCATTCTGGCTGTCAAAGTGGATTTTATGGCCTTCACTCTTAATAGGTTTTTCTAGTCTATATGGATGTTTGGAGATTAAAAAAACTTTTGATGTTATTATAGGTTCTTAAGATCAGAGTGTTTTGTTTTCTGAGTTCTGAGGCATTAGATTTTTTTTTTATGAAGTAGAGAATAAAAAGCTCTCTTCAAAACTAAAAGGTTTAAAAAAGACTAACATTATAGTCTATTTTCATAAGCCAAATTTCACGACTGTTTAGTCTGTTCTACAAGCATTATTCCACCAGTTTTCCCTGTTCAAATGTTAATGCTGAGAATGATTGCAGATGCCGTAGTGTTCATATGGTTTTAAAGGGCAGCATAAGGGGGTTCAGAGCAGGTGAGTCAGAGTGGGCTGCTGTCTCTCAGTGTCATCACAGCAGAAGATAAACAGGCTCCTGCAGAGGTGTGGAGTGGGTGGAATGAGTGGACCACGTTGTCGCCATGGAGACCAGCCTCATCACCACACAGCTTTCCTGGAAAAAACACCTCTGCTTGGCCGTATATTCTGGAAAAATGGAATGATCCTGTTGGTAGCAGTTAATTATGCGTGTGTACGTGAATAGAGTAGCTGGGCTCACTGAGAAAGGTGCCAGGCTTTGTGTGCTGGAGGTGACTAAGAGCCTCCATTAACCCATGTGAGTGGGATGTGTGGGAAGATGAAGAGGAGAGGGGGGACGTCTCTTACGTATTATGACATTAAAACATCCGTTTTCTTGAGATGCACATAACAAAAAAAATAAATACAAATAAAAATTAACATACAATCAATAATAATAATAATAATGTAATTAAAATAAAATAAATAACATTAAAATTAAAATAAAATCCAAAAAGCAAAATAATCAAAAATAAAATAATAATATAAAATTAAATTAAATTAAATGTAATTAAAATTAAATAAATAACATTAAAATCCAAAATAAAATCCAAAATAAAATAATAACCCATGTAAGTGGGATGTGTGTCATTATGACATTAAAACAACCATTTCCTTTTAGCTGCACATAATAAAATAAAATAACTCATATATTCTAAACTTCTTAATTCAAACATTTTACTGTCGATGATTATGTACCCAAAAAGATGCACTGATAAAGACAAATCTCTGCATGTAAAAAAAAAATGTATTCATTTTTTCACTCAAAATTTCAATAAATAACCCACAATTGCTCATCAAATATAAATACAAATATAAATACTATTTTCAATATAACATTTCAATAAATACTCATAGGCAATACAAAATACACACTTAACACATACTTGTGCAAAAGTCATTCCATTTTCACAGTTATTGTCCGGTGCTACAATCTTGATCTCTGTGTGCTCCACTGCTGTATTCATAGAATCAATGTTCTCAAATGCCTGAGGCCTTCCAGTCGGCTTTTGAGTCCATGTGTCCAGTCCTCCTGAACCTCAGGAAACCAGTTCAGATCATTCAGCGTCCATCACGTCACACAAATGCCATGTTGATCAGGGACGCATTCCTCCGCTGCCGTCTTTAGGATAGTTTAACCCGCATGCTGCACGATGAGTTCCTGGTAGACTGTTGACTTGAGGAAACGAGGGTAGCAGTCTTTCTCCATGAGGGTGTAAATTTTACTCTGGGCAAGGTTGAAGCAGGACAGTGTGGGCTGCTCCATATTCTTCAAGGTGATGGTTCTAGTTTCATGATCAAGATTAACCTGAGAAAACACATTTTCCATTAGACTTTTTCCATGAAATCTATGAATCTTTTGTGCTGTTAATATTCTTAGAAAATGTACCTCTCTCGGTGCGTCAGAGCAGATGAACTCCTCATAGATTTTCCTGGCCTTGGCGCACAGCTTCGAGGAGCTCTTTGTGTTCCTGTAGTCTTCACAGGCCAAATAGAAAGCAATATTTTCTTCACTGTACTCAGATGACAGGAATGTTGTGAAAGCGCACAACCCCTCTGTGAAGAAACATGAAGAAAACATTAGACGACCCTGATAGCTTTCATTCTACAGCCTGAGAATGATGTGCTTTATATTGCCACTGCTGACTGCAATTTACCTTTGTGAGCCAGGAGTTCATGGAAAGACCATTTCTGTCTGTCCTCCAGAGTTAGTTTGTCAGTTTTCTGTGAGTGGCCCATGATATTAAGCTCTTGCTTTAGCAGAAAACTTCCAAACCGAGCCTTGAGCTCCTTTGCCCTGTGAGGAACAAAAGTATTCATCATTTCAGTGGGGAAAGCACTTAAACATTTTTTCTACATTATTATTTAACATGTAATTTAGGCTTAAGCTACTTAACCAAGGTCTAGTTTAAAACAAAATAGTAGCTGAATTTTGGCTGTTCTAGCAGTATTTTTGAGTAAATATAAAACATACCTTTCCAGACAGGTGATTGGCAGATGCTCTAGTGATCGGCACATGTTAATAGAGATTTCCCACCAAGCTCCACAAGTGGATGGATGTCTGCTAGTTAGTGTTGTCAGAGACTTTTGATTCTGTCTAAATGTCAGCAGTGCTGGGCTATTTATACAGTTTCACCCTCCATGACATCACTTGACTCAGCCAATGAAATGCTGGCTGTGGAGGGAGGGGGAGTTTCTGACCTTCAAGCAGCCTTTAGTCTCCAGTGAATCATTTCCTGTAGAAGGCACTGCCTTAAAGATTCACTCTTTCCTCCCTTGTGCTTAATCGCCTCCATTTGGTGCATAAACATTGGAAATGGATGCAATGTCAGTAGTTGAACTTTACAAGGATAATTCAGCCAAAAAGGCAAATTCTGTACCATTTACTCACACTTATGTTGCTCCAAATCAAAGAATATATTGATGTTTCAGTGCTTTGTTCATACACTGAAAGTCAATGAGATCCAGTGTTGTTTTTAGACCCCGCTGACTTTAATAATACAGACAAAAACAATACCTTCTTTTATTTTCCGCACGAGGGTGAGTAAATGATGACAGAATTTTCCTTTTTGAGTGAACTATGCTTTTAAGTGCTTGAATTTGTCATGCCATTGTGTGAAATCACTTTACAATCATATATTTGATTACTTTTAACGCTTTGTCATTTGAATAAATACTGTAACTACTGACTAACAAAAAGCTGCCTACATGTCATTATAAATAACTATAGGCTGATGTTTTAACATGGAAATATATATCAACCACATGCGTGCGCAAACAGGGGCCGTTTGCAGCATATAGGAAGTCTCAGCGGAGACTTCTGTGTAGACAGGAGGAAGCCCACCCACGTGCCTTCAAACCCCTGCTGATGCCACTGACTCACACTGTGTGAACCCGTCTGGTTTTCAAGCGGAGGGTCTTAAAAGCATTGTAGTACAAACAGGAAACAGAGACGGAGAATATGTGGGAGAAGACAGGGTAACTGGAAATATAAGAGAAATATGTTCAGGTGAAATTCTAATTGTGATTTCCTTTGTTCTAAATAATTTTGGATCAAAGCAAAAGATGTAACCTCATGCGATTTTTTTTTTTATGCTTACGTGTAGATAAAATATATATCCTGCTGAGACGAGATGCTTCTGTATTTCTTTTGATAAGCAATGAGGGTTATCCCAGAAGAAATGCTATTGCCTTGAGGTTGTTTTCTTTTATGGGCTATATGCTGTAAAAAAAAAAGTCAGAAAACTTAAAAGAAAGTGTGCTTTATACACAAAAGATCAAAAACTCAAATCAAAAATATTATTTAATATGACTAAATCAATCTGAATGCTTTAGGTTTAGTAGAAAGAGAAATATAATTGTAGACTGAAGATTTTTCTGTGAGATGAAACAAAAGAATATTGACGGGTCTTTCTTGTTATGAAACAGATTCATTGTTCACAGCTAAGATCTTTAAAATACATGTATAAAATAAGTTGAATTTTAATTTCGTGCTGAATCAAGTCTTCATTTTCTCTTCATATATGTGACCTTGGACCACAAAACCAGTCTTAAGTAGCACAGGTATATTTGTAGCAATAGCCAAAAATAACATTGTATGGGTCAAAATGATTGATTTTTCTTTTATGCCAAAAATCATTAGGATATTAAGTAAAGATCATGTTCCATGAAGATATTTTGTAAATTTCCTACCATAAATATATCAAAACTTAATTTTTGATGAGTAATATGCATTGCTAAGAACTTCATTTGGACAACTTTAAAGGCAATTTTCTCAGTATTTAGATTTTTTTGCACCCTCAGATTCCAGATTTTCAAATAGTTGTATCTCGGACAAATATTGTCAGATCCTAACAAACCATACATCAATGAAAAGCTTATTTATTCAGCTTTCAGATGATGTATAAATCTCAGTTTCTAAAAATGTACCTTTATGACTGGTTTTGTGGTCCAGGGTCACATATTACTGTTACAACAATAATGGAAGAGATCTCATTAGTGATTCTCTTAAGTGAACCTGTAACCATCACCATTAGAGGTCAGTGTTTTTGGGGACAGAGTGTTACAGCGTGTGTCTCAGGCCAGCTGTGGCATGTCTTGTTGAGACTCATCCCCATCTGTCCACTGTCACTGTAGTCGGGAGGTAAACATGTTTTCTTTGCCAGTGCCCAGGCAGAAAATAATATACACCATGCAAAGCCATGACTGGAAAAATATAGTGGGAAAGACAGAATTTCAGAAAACAAGCCATTTGTTTATAATTGTCATTATATGCATGATACAAATAGTCCTAAAGTCACCATTTCCTGTGGAAGTCCTTTTCCACTTTAGAGAAGTTATTGTGAATTTATTTGTCATAACTGCAAATTTGTATCTAACATTTGTGACTTTTTTGTCATAATTGCAACTTCTCACAATTGCAACTTTTTTCTTTTATAATGCCAATTTGTGTCTCATAAATGAGACTTCTTGTGACTTCATTTCTTATAATTGAAACTTTATCACAACTGCAACTTTGTATCTCACAATATTTACTTTATTTCTCACAATGCAACTTTAAATATCACAACTGCAGCTTAATTTATAATAATTTAGACTTTATTTTTCATAATCATGACTTTATTTCTTATAACTGCAACTTTGTATCTCACAACATTTACTTTAAATCTCACAACTGACACTTTATTTCTCATAATTACAAATGCGTGTCTCACAATTGTGTTTATTTCCTACAACTGAAACTTTATTTCTCATAATTGTGACTTTATTTCTCATAATTACACCAGTGTTTTTCACAATTACGTGTTTATTTCTCATAATTGTGACTATTTCTCACTGTGACTTATATCACATATTTATATTATATCTAACTTATCTCTCATGATTTAAAGTGCATATCTCACAACTGCAACATTATTGTCAAAATTCCGACTTTTTTCTCACAGTGCGGCATTATTTCTCGCAATACAAGAAGTTTGTGTCTTACAGTATTGACTTAATATCTCATAATCATTACTGTTTCTTGCGATGCGACTTTATATCTCACAACTGCAGCTTTATTTCTCACAATATGCATTTATTTCTTATTTTGATTTAGCTCACAATTACCTTTTCATTTTTAGATGTGATTTTAGAAAGCTAGCCTTTTTTTTCCGGATGTTCTTTGCAATTTACAGAAAGATATCATTTATATTTAGTTTGACAGATTCTTATTTAGCTGTCCCTGATTATCTGGATGTGATGCACATAGCCAAGCTTTCTGTGAATTGCTGCCGCTGGAAAGCTGCCTGTCTCTGGAGTTTGGCTTCCTGCTCTGTTGAACAATAGAAGTAATTAACGAGGAAATGTGTACCACAGAGCCGTTTCTATTTAAACTCAGCGCTTCCATGGAAGTTGGCTCATTCAGTTCACAGGAACACTTCAACTACACAATATATAATCACAATAAATCTATATGATGTCAAGGTCACATCTTATTGGTTTTATGTTTTGCCTTTTTCTAGGTTATAGGTTGTATAATGCTTGTATTATGTATAATAATGAATTTTTGAATACCTCATCAATTTTCAATGAAATATCTGTTATATGCACTGAAAAGGATGTGAGACATTTGATGCCAAACCAATGGTGCCAAGATGTGAGTAAAAAAGCATGCATATAATTGGGTCACATGAAGATCAATATGGAATATAGAATCCTTGTCTCATCATGATTTTTATGGAGCATATTATGTCTTCACAAGCCTGGGCCTGATAGCTATAAACAGACCAATTCCAAACCCTTTTCTAATCTAATCACACTATAACAATAATGAAAACGTGTTGTATATAACAGACACTTAGGTCAGATCTGCAGTGTTCTGTATGATGGCAGGAAAATCGATTGAACTCAGTCAAATAATATAGGCCAGAGATATTTATAAAGCTCCTATTTCTTTCATTTTACATATGACTTTATTATTGCATTCATTTATCTGTTACATGAAAATCATGAGAACAGATATGTGTCAGTTATGATGCTTTAGAAATGAGTATTTGCATCAAGGACTGAACACAGGAACACAGTTTCAAGGTTTGTACAAGTTTAAAATTCAGTTTATTTTCAAAAGTGTGAAGGCATTCATTAGTTCTTTTTCATGTCTGATATAAAGTTAATGCGTGATGTTTTACACAAATGCTGACAAAAACATTGTCATTGTTTTAAGCACTTGCAGACTAAACAGATGATTGAACCCCCACCAACACATTTGTCATGATGGCATATTCAACAGAATTTCCCTTGGGAGAATAATTACCGCTCGTCTTCTGACGTTGCTTTTCATAACAGAATTTAACGAATCCATGGTTGCCAGACTCATGTACTGTAGTGGTAAAACACGATCAATATCAGTCAGTAATTGATTAAATTACAAGTAATTGAAAAATAATAATGAATAAAAAGAGTAGTGTTTTCATAATGGTTCCATATCTATTTAAAATAACATTTTTGATGAGGATGACTTGCGAATGTGTGATGCTTTGTTTGATTTTGCGAGTGTGTGATATTGGTATAACTTAAATTTGATGTATATTGCCAGTTACTTTGTCTATTTTTACTGCAAAAATAGTTCCGAACAGAGTCAAAATAGAATCAACTGTCGCACATTTCTGAGCAACATAGCATGTGTATGATATGTTCAGTCTATAGGCATGTGTTGTCATGTATAAACATGGTTTGGATGATCTTTTTCTTGCTAATTGGGATAAAATCTCTATACTTGATCATCTGCTTCACCTTCCTTTGACTGCCACATTACATGGTGTTTCATTCCTGAATGAATAGGTATTTTTGAATGAATGAATTACTCATAGTCACTTGTTTCTTTCCTGATGTTTTTGAACGAATCAGTTGTATGAATGATTCAATGACTCACTCATAAAGGCAGTCACTTGCCACCACCTACTTGTGTATCGATGTAATTTGCAAAAAAAGTCATTGAAAAATTCCCACTACTGATGCACAAATTCAGTCTGTCTAGAACATTCAAACGTAGACAGTGCTGTATATCAGTGCTTTCAAATGCTCTTGTATAATTAGAATTAAAACTAAAGTAATTGTTTGTTTTGACAAACAAATTTACATTTCCAATCTGCTTGAGATAAAAGTAATCTTCAGAATCTTTGAATATACATTCAGTTAAAAAATAACCCCGCAGCAAATATATGAATTAAAAATGACAAATTAAGATGAACAGGATGTACGTAGATGATGACATGTGACTGGACCTCATCAGGGGCTGCCCAAAAGCTATTCTTCATCAGAATATGGGATTTGCCCAGCATTCTGGATAACTGGAATTTAACTGAACTTGTGGGAATATAGCTGTCTTGAAGTTTCAAGCCATCACAAACTGGCAAGTGTCCCAGAAACTGAGGGCCTAAACAAATTTCAGCTTTCCCTCAGCCAAAAGAGGTTTTGAAATATGAAGGTTCAAAGGTCCTTGCTGCTAAAAATAAGAATCTCTGTTTGTGTAACTGGAGGAACAGTAACGGATAACACGGATAATCTGACTAAATTAGGTTACTTAAGGTTGACACTTTATTTCCAGTGTATTTTGCACTCTTCAGGAGCTGATATAAAATACATATGCATGTATTTTTTTCTGAACGGTGTGTATATTCCATGCAAAGCATATTCTCAGTATGCCGTTTTATGGCAATAGAGAATGCAACTTGCATTCAAAATCATTTGATGGGTTTTCAGTGAAGAACAGCAGGGGTCTTGGCATAGAACGGTGGTCTGCATTGAGTAGATCAATTTTCCTCAGTTTTCTGCAGAATCAAGCTCTCCCGGAGGTACCTGGAAAGATAACAGGCCAACAAATGAAAATGGCCTCACCACAGGATGTTTTCATACAAAACGCCTAATTGGGAACATTGTAAAAACTGTGACGGTTGAGCACTGATATTTGTTTAACCGACTTTAACACACAGCTAAAGCTTCAGGAGGCTGGTTTCGTTGCAAGAAAGAATAACAGAGTGATGCATATTTACACATGTATTTCAGTCTCATGATGAGTATGACATGTGACTCTCTGGTCAGTAAGGGTAAAGGGAGGCAATGGGTTTATCCATGACACACCGATGAGTGATTGTCTTTATAGAGATCACATCACCATTGTAGGAAGTTTTAAATTAACCTTTCTTTCCTCATTAATTTTTCCAATCATCTTGTGTAGAAGATCATGATCCACACTCACGAGAACAGTTTTCTTTTTACGTTATATTTTACATTCATCACTGATGGGAAATCTGTTCTTGTGAGTGCGGATCATGATCTTCTATACTACGTAACTTAACAGATTGACGCACCAAAATAAAACGATTAAGTGACGGAAGAGCGCAGTGCAAACGACATTGTAGTCCAATCATCTTGTGAAATTATAATTATTTATAGAAATAATATAGCCTACTTTAAAAAATATTTTTTTTTACATTTGAACTGAATGTAATGTTTTCAGGACAACTGCATGTTAATTGCAATTAAATTCAAATGTATTATATTTTAGATTTATATTGAATTCAATTAGTTGAACTTACCTTGAGTCTTAAATAAGACTTAAGTTTATATGGAATTTCATAATTACTACTATTGTCTTTAAAATATGGTTAAAGTATACTGCTGAATGTACTGACAAGCATTTATGTTAAATTAAATATACTTTAATGTCATTTCTGTTAAAACATGCATGTCATGTATTTAAATCTTTTGTAATTACACATTTGTAATGATGAAGTTGCAATTTAATGGATATTAAAATATTAAAATAATTAAACTTGTAATGTACATTTATGACAGTCAACACATCAAAATAAGTGCATATATTTAAAGCACAACAAATGATTATTAAAACATCAACAACTTTGATTAACTTTTTTGATCCACTTCAAACTCTTACTACTGTATTACATGCTAATAAGCCAATAACAATTTCTATTATGGTGGGTCATTATGTGTTTTATCGTGTAGAAAGTCTATGAAAGCTTACGGAAAAAAAGACAAAAAAGCAGTCATTCCTCATTCTAGATGATATAGATTATACATGATTTCCTAAATTATAATGCAATTGATTGATTTGATTGTGAATATATATTCTTCAAATTTTAACCACTATTATTGTCGTAATATTAATGTTCATTCTGACATTGCAAAAGCAGACGTCACAAAAACTAGGTGAGACTGGAATGGGCAGATCAGGGCAGTTTGGTGACAGCACTACGCATGACATTCTCTTGCCTACACACTGCTTAGACATGATGAATTGTGGGAGGTTACTTATACAATACATAAATCCATAAACTAATGGCTCGCAGCAGTCTGAAAGACCCCACAGAGCAGCGACGTGAAATGTCGGCCTACGCAGCTTCTGAAGAACCTTGAGCTTTTGTTAGCAGCATAATTGCAAAGCTGCCTTAGTAAAACAAGTCTTACCACAGGATGACGACATGATTCATTGCTAGAATGAAACTACACAATTATTTTATATATTTTATAGTAATGAACATTCTGAATTGCATTTCAGTCTTCGCCTATATTTTTAAAGCGCTTATGGTTTGCTAAAACAAGAATCACTATGACTATTGCTATTGTATTTGAACTCATCCTACACAGTTTATACTGCAAACATGAATGGTACCTCAAATCTTTTTTTTCATTTTTAGTTTTCATCCAGTACAAAGCATCATATCAAAAGAGATATCATAACTTGGAAAAGTAAGAATCCACCCAGACCACTAAAGACACCATCTAATACTCCCCCAAAACATCTTATCAACTACATAATCAACCACCTACAGCATAATTGCATTATGAAGGGGACTTTCGCGGGGGAAATTTAGGTCAAGTTTATTACTGTACAATTGGCCATTATGTGTCGTTTTAGTTTCGTCGTATATATATATATATATATATATATATATATATATATATATACTGTATATACAATGCCTTGCAGAAGTATTCAAACCGCTTCATTTTTTTTACGTTTTGTTATATTGCAGCCTTACGTTAAACCGCTTTAAATTACTTTTTTTTCCACAACAATCTACACTCCACACACCATAATGACAAAACAAATAACAGGTTTTTAACATCTTTGCAAATTTATTAAACATAAACTTAAATGATTCCATTGCATAAGTATTCATACACTTATCTGGGACAGTTGAAATTTAGCTCAGGAGCATTCATTTTGCTTGTAAATGTTACCACAGTTTGAGGGAAATTAACCTGTGGCAAATTCAATTGAATGGGTATGATTTGGAAAGGCACACGTCTTAATAAAAGGTCTAAAAGCTGAAAATGCATATTAGAGCAAAGACCAAACCCTGAGGTAAAAAAAAAAAAACTGTCTGTAGAGATCAAAGACAGGATTGCATCAAACCACACATCTGTTCAGAAAATAAAATTCTGCTGCATTGAAGGTTCACAGAAGCATGTAGCCTCCATTATCCACAATGGAAGACATGGAACAACCAGAACTCTTCCTAGAGCTAGCCTCCTGGGCAAACTGAGCAACTGATGGAGAAGGACTTTGGTTAGAGTGGTGACCAAGAACCTGATGATCACACTCTAGTTTAGCTCCATGATCATATGTGGAGACAGAAGAAACCTTCAGAAGCATCGCTGTAACACTCCACCAATCTGTGCTTTATGTCAGTGTGGCCAGACTCAATCTTCTCCTCAGTGAAGACACATGAAAACACACTGGAATTTGCAAAAAAGTACCTAAAGGATCCTCAGACTCTGAGAAACAAGATTCTCTGGTCTGGTGAACCTCAATTCTAAGCATCATGTTTGCAGGAAACCAGCTCTGCTCATCACCTGCAGAGTACCATCCCAAAAGTAAAGTGTGGTGGTAGCAGCCTCATGCTGTGGGGCTGTTTTTCAGCGACAGGGACTGAGGGACTCATCAGAGTAGAAGAGAAGCTCAATGCACCAAAGTATTGAGACAGCTTTAATGAAAACTCAGTCCAGAGCATTCAGAACCTCAGACTGGGCAGAAGGCTCACCTTCCAACAGGACAGTGACCCTAAGCACACAGCAAGAGAGGCTTATAGACAACTCTGTGAAGGTCCTTGAGTGGCCCAGCCACAGCCTGGGATTGAACCAAATCAAAAATTTCTGGAGAAACCTGAAAATGTGCATCTGACCCCATCCAACCCTACAGAGCTTGAGAGGTGAACAGGTGAGGTGAAGAATGGCAGATAATTGCCAAATGCTGATGTGCAAAGCTTGTCGCATCAAACAAAAAAGACTTGAGGGTATAAAAGGTGCTTCAGTTAAGTACTGAGTTAAGGGTTTGAATATTTATGCAATGTACTTATTTCAGTTTTTTTTTTTTTATATAAATTTACAAAGTTGTGACAGTTCTGTATTTGCTTTGCCATTATGGTGTATGGAGTGTAGATTGATGTGGAAAAAAGTAATTTAATGCAGTTTAACATAAAGCTGCAACATAACAAAATGTGAATACTTCTGCAAGGCACTGTATATATATATATATATATATATATATACATACTACCAGTCAAAGTTTTTGAACAGTAAGATTTTTATTGTTTTTTAAAGAAGTCTCTTCTGCTCACCAAGCCTGCATTTATTTGATCCAAAGTACAGAAAAAACAGTGAAATTTTGAAATATTTTTACTAGTTAAAATAACCGTTTTCTATTTAAATATATTTTAAAATGTAATTTATTCTTGTGATTTCAAACCTGAATTTTTAGCATCATTACTCCAGTCACATGATCCTTCAGAAATCATTCTAAGATTCTGATTTGCTGCCCAAAAAAACATTTTATGTTGAAAACAGCCAAGTAGAATTTTTTCAGGTTTCTTTGATGAATAGAAAGTTCAGAAGAACAGCATCTGAAATAGAAATCTTTCGTAACATTATAAATATCTTTATCATCACTTTTGATCAGTTTAAAGCATCCTTGCTAAATAAAAGTATTAATTTCTATAATTTTGCATTTAATGTTTGGTAGTAAATTGGTAGTAGAAGTAGACAGAAGTAGAAACCCATAAGCATTGTTGATTAGGTGGGGGTGTTGTGGTGTAAGATCTAGACTAATATTAAAAAGGTCATGTTCACCACTGTGCTCTTGATCAAGACACAACCTCAGGTTACTCTAGAGGGACTGTCCCTTTAATATATGAGCTAGATGTCAATTTAGATAAGTGCATCATGTAAATTACAAACTTAATTTATAGTTTTGACATTGATTTGCTCAGTTTTAAACAATTAATCCAGTGAAATGTGAAATATAGTTGCCATATATTGTACAGTATCTATATCAGAAGTTGTATTAAAACTGTGTTGTTGTTATCGGATACGTTAGTTATCTTACGCTACCATAAATTGTCAGTTTCAGTTCTATGTGCTTCAGTAGAATCATAGCTGAGTGAAAAATGAGAATTCAACCCTGGTAAAAAAAGAAGGGCACTTAACTATTGATTGTGCACTATTGTACATTTTAAATATACATAAAGAAAGTACACTTTCATGACTATGTGTCTTGACACAATTAAGTACACTTTTAAAAGTCCCATTTGTAATAATGTCAAATGAAAAGTTTTACTTTAAAGTACATTTTAAAACATCATATTTTATTAAACTTTCACTGTGCTTTAAAGAAATGCACTTATATGTGTTGACTAATGTACTAATTACATTTAAAGCTAATATATAAATGCAATACAAGTAATTATAAAAATTACACATAAATCTAAGTGGGTAGCACTCAAGTTAAAAAGCGGCACTGATTAAAATTTTAAATGTAGTGATTATTATGATTTTAAATGATTATCATTTTAAATGTAGTATATTTTGATATTACATAGATAGATAGATAGAGCTAAATAAATTTAAAGTGAGTATATTATTATTTACAACTGCAATAACATGCCGTTAAGTGTCCAAAAACATTACATTAGGTTGACACTTAAGTATGTTCTATTAAAGTATATTACTCCCATAATAAGTACTCTTTTATGTATGTATGTACTTTTTCACGAGGAAAGGCCCAGTCTATCTTCAGACAACAACAACAACACAGGAAGTTTTGCATCTTCTTAATGGTCCACCCCTTTGCCCTTCTTCTGTCCCTAAAGAGACTGTCACAGCCCATTTCCCCTCTGTAAATTCCCCATTGCAAAAGATGGGACAAATGCAGCGCTCCGTCGAACAGAGCAACGGTTTAACGTAACAATCCCCTGTGAGATTCAGCCAGAGCACTGTGACCCTCTCTGATGAGTAACACGTGAGTCTGAGAGCGAGATGGTGACAGACACCGTCCTGCCCACGCTCTGTGTTATGTGTAGCTCAAATCTCAAGGGATTTCCTGAACCAAGAAGTGTTTAACCAACAACAGTTGGCAAACTAGCTGGCAGAGATGATTAATTCAGTTGACAGACAACATCTAAACACAAAACAAAACTGCTCACTGATAAGAACTTTAACTGATGGCTTGATAGTTAAATGAGTGTGAGAGAGCGTGTTTCTGTGTGACATGTCACATCCTCCCTGTGGTCACTGAAACTCCCGTCTTGTGGGTTTAATCAGAGATTGTTATTAATAAAAAGATGATATGGATGTCAAATGTCAATGCTCTGACTAATAATTACAGTTTTAAAAGACAGTTAGGGACTGGCCCATACGATGAAATGTCTAATTTACACTCATAAGTTCAGGGTCAGTAAGATTTTTTTCATATTTTTGAAAAAGTGTCTTACGCTCACCAAGGCTGTATTTATTTGATCAAAACTACTGTAAAACGTAATTTATTTCTGTGATAGTAAAGATATATTTCCAGAATCATTACTCCAGTCTTCAGTTTCACATGATCCTTCAGAAATGATTCTAATATGATGATTAGTGCTGTTAATCGCTAAAAAAAAAATTAACTAAGTAATCACACATTTTTCTAAAATTAATCGCGATTAATCGCGATTAATTCCACCTAACATTAAAGTTTTTAAATATACTTTTATATTGCAATAATTTTGCATTCAGTCTTCAAATGTACAATGTACAAACAACATAAAGACAGTATATTTTTTATATTTTTTTAATGGCATCTTTTTTTTATGATTGAAGGCCAGCATCACTGATATCAATACTACTGATGTCTCTATAAAACAGTTTTTTCCCCCTGAATATTTAACCATTGACTGTAGCCAGTCAGCATTACAGTATAATTTAGATCTATAAATGTTAACATTTATTAGGCTTAACTTCTAATTTAAGTGAACTTAAAACAATCATCACATGAACTTATTATAATAAATTACATATTTAGCTACTTGTGCCCTTCAGCAGAAATATACAGAAAATGAATACTTACCAAACACTAAATTCTAAATTAAATGTAGATGAACCCCTTAAATCTATAAAAGTTATTGATTTCCTCTTTTTTTCTTTGGTTCTTGGATTAATAGACATCACAGCAGCTGGTTATTAGTTCTTTTGCCTGCTATAGCTTTAAAAGCTGCTGCTGCTGAACGTGACGCGGATCTGACATGCATCTTATTTTCTCACAAATCTCTTTCCCTTTTCTGACCCACTTCAGGTCTTAAAGTCTCTACTAATGAGCGGACGAGTTGAATCGGGTGTTTTAGATGAGGGAGATAGTGCTGGGGTGCCTCAGGACAGTTTTTAAAACCATTTCAGAGGCATGTTCTTAAATGTGACATATATATAACATATTGCATGCATGCACGCAGTTTTAAGGCAGCTTTAATCGCCTTTTTGGTAACTTCATGCCTTAACTGACTGCATAACTAGGACATTGCACGTAGTTTCTTTCGCTGTTTGATATGAAATGGTACAGGCTACAGCGCGCGCCGGCACCTTTGTGCGTGTATTTAAAGAAGATGCGCTACGAACACAGTATCTTTTCTGCGCTCGTTTGACTCGCGCCTGGCGCGGAGGCGAAGTTATTAGAGCGCGTCTGAGTTTGAAGTGGTCATAAAGACGTTCTGCATCTAAATAAACGCAATCCTTTTCAAGAAAAAAGAGAGAGGCAGCAGTTGCGAATGGGGTGGCCAACCCTAGCCCCGCCCCTGCGTTAATTGCGTTAAATATTTTTAACGCGTTAATCAGAAAAAATTAATCGCATGCGTTAACGCGCTAATTTTGACACCACTAATGATGATATAAATTAAACAAAAAAACAAATAAATAAATAAAGGTCTTACTGACCCCAAACGTCTGAACAGTAGCCTATTTTGGGGCAAGTTGTCACATATGTTATATAAATGTTATATAATATAATAAAACTGTGAAACAATTAATTACATGTCTACTGGCCAAATCAATTTTGATTTTGATTTTATAAAACAATTTATATTTTTTCAAATTTCAGAATTGTTTTACCATTTAATTTTTTTTGATAATAATAATAATATTAACAACAAAAACAACAACAACAGCAACAGCGATAATAATAATATTTATTATATATATATATATATATATATATACATTTTAATAGCCAATTATTAATGACTTACCCATTATAATAAAAAAAAATACAATTTGAAAATTATATTAAATCCAATTTTGAAAATCAAAATTTCAAATGTATTTTGTATTTTTATTTATTTATTTAATGTTTTATGAGACCACAGCAGTGGAAATAGGCTGTTATTTTAGTGGCCATCAGTTTTCAGTATGTTTTTCAAGCAATTGTCCTTCTTGAACTGGTGGAAATACCTTTCAGGTTCTTCAGCACAATATAACACACCTGTCACCAAGACAAAAAATAAGTAATTTCAAGATGGTCTGGCAGCCTCTTGAAACCACTAGAGAGCAGCAGAGTGCTACTATATGATCTCTATAGCAATTAGTCAACATTTCTTTCAGAATTACTTGGATTAGACTGAAATATGGTTCGAATCAGAGAAACATTGAAATAATAACACAAGCAACTAAAATATCAATAATTTTTTTTTAGTTTTTGTACATTTTGTACATTTTAAACCCCTGACCCTCCCTGACACGGATATCTGCTGATATCGTTTTGCTTTAAGTAGAGAACAAGTAAAAATATGAAACAGCATGCATGAGTCAGAGAATCCTTGTTAATAAATGTAAGAAACAATATGTGAAATGTCTTGTTTATAAATGTGAGATGTCAGCTCAATTAATTTTAGCTTGACAGCGCCATTGCTTTATCTTCAGGGAAGGGCAATCTGATGTAATGAAGAACAGCGGCTTTACTGCTCATCTGAAAACTTGGATTTAATGATTGTATCAATTACTTTATATTCATAGAGGTTCTCAAATGATTGCTCATGTAGACACTGCCCTTCATCACAGGCCTTCAGTGGATAGTGTGAATTAGTTTCAGAGCTCACTGACTGGACAGTTATTGGACAGCCAGTGAGGACAGAGTATTCTGTTATTCTAGCTTTCTTTTGGACTGCTGTTTGATAAGGCACATGAAATAAGTCAGTTATATGAAATGTATATGTCATATATATATATATATATATATATGATGATACACACTCAAAAAGGTAATACTTTGACTAAATTCAATTCCATTTCTTATTCTTAACATTAAATTATAAACTCAATTTCTTCATGAAGTGATTGAAAATGGAATTGAATAAAACTGATAAATTAAACATCACTAACATAACATTACAGTGGTGTAAAGCATTTGAGTAAATGTCATAAGTTACTGTACTTAAGTATCATTTTGGCAACTTAGCACTTTAAATATCAAAGATATTAGCAACTATTACTCTCTACTATACTCTCCAAAAATAAAAAAAGCTGGTAAAGGTACACCTTTGTACCATATTAACCCCTAAAGGGTGCATTTTAGTACCTTAAAAGTACATATTAGTACTGAAAATGCACATATTAGTATCTAAATGGTAAATATTATACCTCTGAAAAGGTACTGCTCCAGTGACAGCTTTTGTACTTCTTTCTGAGAGTGTACATTTTCGAATAAGAAGCTAAATACTACTCTTTACACCTCTACATTTGTAAAGAATAATACAATTACTCATTGCATGTTGTATGTCACCTAACTTTTATTGCAGCGGGTTATTTCTGCTGCAAAAGAAGCGATATCGCCATCTACAGTGTTTTGAAGGTACTACACTGAAAAAAAAGATTGTTGGGTTCACATGATTTAATCACGTACTGTACATCGATCCCATACCAATCAATATACATTAAATAAACAAAATGTGTTCACATAAATTCAAAATTAAGGAATGGAATCAACGTAACCTAATTAAACAGTCTTAAATAAATTGTGATGTTTATCTGACAAGATTTATTCATGTACTTTTTGTTACATAACTATTAGCTAGCTGTAGCACATGTTAGCATGCTAAATGCTAAGTATTAAACTCCTTGAAAAAAACAACAACAATAATAACTTGTTCCACACAGCCTAAGCAAATGCTCCACTCTTCTTTACCATTTTAACCCAGTGTAATTTCAACAGTTCTTATAAATCAAACATAATAGAACATTAAACTCTATTAAACACTATCAAGTCTCTCTCTTTTCTTATCTTGCTTAAAAACACAGTAAATAACACTTCATTTCATCATTTTACTCTCCTCATTAAGTCCCAAGCAAAACATGCTGGGAACTACTACAGTTTCGACAAAAATCATTTTTGAGTACTTTATTAGCTCACATTTGCCCTAAATAATTGAATCTAGCAAATTGCACATTTTAAGCCTTCTACACACTGCACGATTTTAGCAATCCTATAAGATCATTACAAATCACACTGTGCAACATGGATCTAATAAACTTGGGTGCGACATGTATGCAGACTGTACGATGATGACACCTATGACGTAGGGTAAGATACATGTTAATTTTGAAGAATAAAACGTCATTAGTGTGCGTTAGTGGTAAACAAAAAGAGCACGACAAAGCTGTGAAAGAGGAAGTTAAAAGAGTTTGAGGTAAGCAGTTTTAAGTTTTTGTGCCGTGTCGCGTTGATCAACACGCCATTTCATACTGCATTTTTGTTGGCTGGTCAGTAGACGTGGGTTGTAGAAGCAAACACACTGTGCGATGATCATGCTGAATTTCTGACACTGTCAGAAAATGATCGCAGGCTATCTTTGGTCGCTATCTTTTGTCTGGGACAGCCGAAAATCGTGCAGTGCGTATAGAAGGCTTTAGAGAACTACATTAATTCAAAGCAATGAAATCAAGTTTAGAAGAGACACACAATTTTGTTGTAGATCGAAAATAATATATGATTGAGTAAATTTGACAATATGTTTTTCAGTGTATCTCTTGTGAGATTATGCACACAAACTTGTCAACAAGGCTATACTTTACTCAAATATGATTAAATTAGCAGCTAGTTGCTGAATCGCAGGTGTTTCATATATGATGAGGAAATGGCTCTTCAGCCAATGATGAGGCCAAAACCAGCACATGCAGTCCAAGTAGGCTTTTGACTCTGATATTTTACTTCATATTTTATTTATCCGAAGAGACAATTTTGAAGGACATTACTTATGATGTTTAAGAGGCTGTTGTGTTGACCTTGAGTTATTTCAATATTGAGGTGTTCAAAATAAACATGATTGCTCTGCACACAATTCAGCAGTTTCTTGTTTTTACTGGCATATCTCTTGGGTCTCTACTGTTAAATACTGTTTTGGATGTGACGTTTTGTGTTTCGAAACTGTCTTGAACTCTTAGATTCTTTAAGTGGTCTTTTATTTTAATATTATCTGCAAGTACAGCTCTTCAGAAATATACTTTTACAACTACACTACAAGGGCGCATTGGTACACAGAAGACAGTTAACTAAATAAGTTGAACTGAAGCAGAATATAGATCAATCTTTACCTTGATTAGCCTGTGCCCCAAAACTCACAACGCTCTTCCCAACATAACAGTACATTAAACACCAACAAGTCCCCCTTTTCTCATCTTGCTCAAAAACACATACTGTACAATAACACTTAATTTCAATATGTACTCTCCCCATTTATTCCCATTCTGGGATCTAGAAATCCCTGCCTGAAAGAACCAAAATTACTAATGTTGTCCCGGCGCAAACACATTCATTTAACACTGACTGCTTGTAATGAAATTAGCTTGTGACAAAAAAATCAAGAAATGTTGCATTAGCTCGTTTTAATTAAGCAGACTGAGCAAGCAGCAACAAAAATCAATGTTTTGAGTGACACAGTTTTTATTGTATATGAAGGCTATTTTTTTCAAAATTGTAAAACCAGCAAATGGACACACCATTTCTTACTGGTAGATGTAAGCCCATAACCAGTAAAAGGCCCATAAACCCACTCACACACACACACACAGATGTATTAGACGTTCCTCTCATTTGATCATTGATGATGATATGTCTCCTTTTTTGCAGAACATCATTAAAGAGAGTTTTAACTCAGTCCTGAATACTAATAACAACCTTTGTCTAAATGATCAAATGCATTTTGACATTCAGAATAGGTTTATTTTCCATTACATCGTACGCATTAACAGTTACGTTATGTTTCATAGTGGGTGGTATGCTGAACAATTTACCCTGAAGCCTCAGATGAACTTGATGTGCATCCCACAACGCAAACAAAATGACTGAATCACTGTTGCTTGCATTAATGCGGCGCGAAACATAAGAATACAACTAAAAGTAAGAAATATGGTCTTAAACAGGTTAACAAAATACACTTATAAAACATTTCATGTGTGTATTGTGACTCAGCACTTGGAAAGTGAGGCTGAACTAAACCATTAAAGTACTGATTGCTGCTTTGCATTAATAACAGTTTGATTGCATGCAGTGAAATCAGTGACTAAATGACGAAAGTGCTGACATTGAGAAAAAGGATCGTTTTCAAATGAGCCACTTGACCATCAGCCTAAAGAGTGGCCTGGGACAGCGACCCTTTGCTTTATTATTTAAATAGAAAAAACTCTCTCAGCAGGGATGGAAATGGGGCGGAAAGTGCTTCTTCATTAAACCCGCAAACATTACTGTCGGTCTGAGTGTCAAAAGTGTTCAGTAATTGTAATAGTGGAGGATCTGAGCTGGATAATTAATAAATATACTCAACCTGCACAGGACCAATAAGCATGATGATTTTCACCTTAATTCAACCTTAATGTTCTGATAATGCCTCCATGTACATTCATCTCTCTGTGTGATGGATGTGAGTGCTAGTCCTGTGATTTATGACTACATTAATGCATCTAACATCTGATTTTGTATAACATGTAAACAAAGCCATGTTTCTTAAACTGATAGCTGTTTTTCTTTCACTCTCAGTAATAATGTTTTCTTAGAAATTATAGTTCATACTAATCCATCATCAAACAAGCATTGCAAATTAACTGAGTTTGCCATTGAGATTATTAAAGGTGTAGTGGGACATCTTGGAAAATGCTAACTTTAGCCTGATAGCACTGAAAGCGAACGTCCCACCCTCCCTGCAATCGCCGTCCAAAGCCACGCCCCCTGAACACACATACGCTCAGAGAGCGGAATACCAGAGACAACATTAAATTACTACAATAGGCTACATTAACGGTTTCCAATTACAGTCCTCGCGCCCTCCCCGCTCTGCACATTTCATATATATATCTTATCACGTCCGACGTTTGTTCTGTTCGACCGTAAGTCATAAGTGCCCTGCGAAGTGGACATCACCAGATATTCCACCATGATTCCAGTTCAAAGCGAGCGTATATGTTCCATACAAAGGGCATTAAAGTGTGCGAGACGTGAATTTAAATTGTATTTATTTACAGAGGTATATTATGTCACACTCTCTAGTAAGTTTCCTCTGTGTGTCAAGACGCTGCGCAGCGCAAATCCGTGAGTGAATGTTCCAAAGTGAAATAAACTTCAACGGATTTTCCATTGCTCAGGGAGTAGGGTGCAATGAACACTGTGTAGTGAGCATGTCAATCGGAACAGAGTTCATGCACGTAGCTCTCTTCTAATAAGCTGGTTATCTGATTCAGGTGTGTTAACTAAACAAGACTAAGCAAAATAATATGCAGAGCGGGGAGCGCGAGGACTGGAATTGGGAACCGCTGGGCTACATCATGTGTCATTCACCGGTCAGAAAACTTTATAGCTAGTAAAAGTACTACAATACCAGAAGGAAGATCGGGTTGTTGATGTTTGTCTGCCATTCTCGCTGTGTCTGCAATAGCGTGCGTGAACGCGCTGATGACGAATCGTGTCCAGCGAACAGGGTGCGAGAGGTACGCAAATACATACGTTGACAGACAGGTAGAAAAGACAATTAAAACGCTCGGACCGAGCGTTTTGATTGGACGAACATTTCTTGGTCCTACACCTTCCACAGAATATATAAATACAGATAAATACATTTAGACCACTTAACTTAATGATTGCTATCAGGATGTGAAGAGACTTTCAACCAGAATAACAAAAAATGTTTCTGAAGACAATCACCTATGATACCTTTAATTAAGTTTACCAATTGATTGTGCTATAGACATGAATAATACCTCATATCATATGGTTTGTTTAGGACAGGTATGCTATCACTTTTCTATGTGACAGGAATTACTAAAGCACTAAAATTACTAAAATGGAAATTAAAATAAATGAAAACTAAATCTAAAAAAAAATAAATAAATAAATAAAATAAAATAAAAGAATATAACAAAAATAAATTACTAAAACTAAAACTTAAAATAAAATGAAAACAGAAAATATAAGAATAAAACCTATTCAAAATATTAATTTGAACTATGAATATATTCTATAATAGTATACAAATAATACTTAAATCATCAGGTTTTAAACCAGATTTTAAAAAGATTTTTCATTTAACATGGACAATACTGTATGTCAATGACCTATATGTCACATTATGAATGTAAAATGTGCTGAACTGAGCAGCATAAAAATGTAATTAAAATAAATTTGTTGCAAAAAAATATGTAAACAAAAACAAAATCACTAAAACTTAAACCAAAATGAAAATGAAAACATTAAAGCCATTCCAAATATTAATTTGAAATATTAATAAATAATAGAATAGAATAGAAATAATACTGAAATGGTTTTAAACTGGATTTTTACTTAATTATGGACAATGTGTCTATGACTAATATGTCACATTATGAATGTAAAATGTGCTGAACCGAGCAGCATAAAAATGAAATATAAATAAAAATAATTACTAATAAAAATTACAAAAACAAAATTACTAAAATGTAAACTAAAATTAAAATGAAAACTGAAAAAAAATCTAAAAATAAAAAGTAAAATATTAAAAATACTATAATAGTAATTATTGCTGATATTATTATTATTATTATTATTATTAATAATAATAAATAACACTTCACCTATATGTCACAAGTTGGAATCTCAGGGACCAAAATGTTATAAACACTCTTTCAACCAATTACAAACACCTTGGCAACCATCCAGAACACTTTGCATTGTGTTGGTGAGTTCAGCACAGGTAAGCACTACTGAAAATGTGAAAATGGTTTTGTTGTGTTCTTAATATGTAAACTTTTAGACAATGTAAATGTATTACCAAAGGGCCTAATTAATACAAACAGTGTCATAATTATTCTAGCATATAAATGATCCATGTGTAGAGAGAACATACAAACTGGGCTAAGAGAATCCGCTGGGACTGTAATGCAACACAATTATTATGCGTGTGTGTAATGTAAGCCGCTCAGTGGGTGGAGCTGCAGTCGTATTTCTCTCAGCGCTTTATGGCCGCAGTGAAACGCAGGTTGTAAATGCATCTCAAATGAGGCTCCACACTTAGACAAAGGTTTTTCTCGGAGGACAAACAAGGGTGTCTGAGCATCTTGTCAGTTGAAGGGTGGGTTATGGGAGTCTAAATGAGATCATGTCACCTTGAATCTATCACTGTGTAAATTGCCCTCTATATAGGATAATGTGACCCAGGTTGAGTTGAGCTTCTGTTTGGACAATTGGGTGGAAAATCAAAGGATTACTGAAGACCATATCTGGGTGATGTTTCTGCAGGAGGGTGAAAAATCTATGCTTTAAACATTCAGTCATGAAAAAAAAAATCTAATAATTTATTTGCTCTCAATTAAATAATTCACTCCATATTCCAGGCACCACTTTATTAAATAATCTGAAAAAATTTGACTTAAAGGTTATTGATTTAATTATTGTCTTAATGATTTTAATTGCTTATATATATATATATATATATATATATATATATATATATATATATTTTTTTTTTGAAAACATATTTTACAGCTTTCTGTAAAAAATTTATAAAAAATGTCCACCATATATTTAAGAAAATACATTCATACATTCAAATAGGTCTCATTTAAAGAAAAAAAAAGTATTTGTTATCATGTGTGGATTTAGATAACACATACTCATCATGGCTATTCCATCCACATTTGCATTTAACCTAAATGTAGGCTACTATAAGATATATTTTCAATAATAACATATATTTCATTGAGCTCCACTGTTACAACATGTTGTATATTTAGCATATATTTAAAATATATTTACAACAGGGTGTATTTCTTTATTTATTTGTTTATTTGTTTTGCACTTATGAGTACAATTTTCTGATTATTTGATTATAGTCTTATTAGTATTTTAAGACACCAACTCAAAAATGACTTGAAGGGATAGTTCACTTTCAGCTGCTGGTCCCCACTGACTTCCATAATATGGAGAAGAAAAAAAAGCACTATTCAAGTCAATGGGGACCAGCAACTGAAGGTGAACTATCCCTTTAAGAGCTAAATTGCACGGTTAAGATTGCACTTCTAATGGCATGACCAGCAATCTTTATAATCATTTTGAATTTATATAGCACTTTTCTCAATATATATTTAATCTGCTAACTTCTAAAGGGAAGGCTGCATCTTAAGTGAAATTTAACCTTATAAGTGATTGATTTTGAATGCTCTAGGTAGTTTCTCTGCAGCACACAAAAACCACTCTTTCAATGCCAAGTTTAATGTTACACTAATAAGGATAAAATTGCTTAGCACAAACAAATAGTGTATAAAATCATCCATTTTCAATTAGAATGAAGTATTTTATCATTTATTTTTTCTGTTTTCATCGAATTCTCTTATAATCCACACTTCTCTAACACCATTCGCCATCTTGGATTTATTCTGCTCACAGAGCTTGATGCAGTGTATTTTGGGATCCCCTTCTCTGCAAAGGAGACATGTGCTGTTGCCTTGGAATTTAACCAAAATCAGGTATATCTGGAGGCAGAGTAATTATGCTTTATAATTATGCTGCCTACCTTTTGGAACAGTCAGGTGTGCGCCTGTGAGGATGCAGCTCACTAGATTTGGGAGCAGCGCATCGGTGCCAAAGCAGTTTTTCAGAGAATCATGTCGGAGAGCAAGCCAAGGACGATAAAGGCAAGGAAAAACCAGCTATGATGGGTATGTCGTCAGATAATCATGTCATTAAATCAGATGACTGAACTAATTTGTAAAAAAAATACACCCAACTCCAACATATACGACTTTTGGCTCATTTTGCATATGCCTACTAATTAGGAAAAGAAATGATAGCCATGCTGGGAAAGATTTCTTCAAGTGGCAAAGCATTGCAAAATGGCTCGCTGCTGTCTCTCAAGACAAATTTGTCTCAATTTCTCCATCAAAGCCTCAAATCGTCCTGACAGTCCTATTAGACGACCACCCTCAATCCCAATGACTGTGTAAGTGGAGCGAGAAAGAGTGCCAGAAGAAGACTCACGAACACCTGAATTAAGAATAATGAGGACCGAACCGGACTGCGACATCGTTTCATCTCAAACTTCCTTCAGCGTCTTAGATAAAAGACTATATTACACAGTTTAACCTATGCCTTCTGTAGGTTTGCTCTTCAACATGCGACAATTGAGATTCAGTTAAATGAGTCATGCTGATTATGTTTGAGTTGGTATTGGGGGAGATTTATATTTTGGCAGACACCATGGTTCATTCAACCAAGTTTCTAAGTGAATTAATGGTGACAGGCTGGCAGCAGACATGATAGATTTTGTCATTAATTTGATCCGGAGCTTGGTGTGGGGTTCTCGCTTTCATCTGAAGATTGTGAGGCGAGCTTTCAGCTCAAGATACCTTTGAGACTGACTCTGCTCTTTACTAGGAGCCATGGTGGAGCCAACAGGCCGACGGGTGGGCGGGTATTTTTAAGCCGCCAGGCTTTCAGGGCCGGTGTGCGCTGCCCACACACACCAAATTGCAACTCCCAACACGGGGAGCGTGACTGACAGGGGAACGACAGGGCTGCACTCGGGAACTTTGTCTCTCTCTGAGCAGGACGTGGAAACGGAAGCCCTCTCTGGGCTGGACTGGGGGGACAGGAACCCTCTCTGGACTAAACTCAGGAACAGGAGCCCTCTCTGGACTGGATGTGGAAACAGGAGCCCTCTCTGGGCTGGACGGGGGGACAGGAGCTCTCTCTGGGCTAAACTCAGGAACAGGAGCCTTCTCTGGGCCATACTCAGGAACGGGAGCCCTCTCTGGGCTAAACTTAGGAGTCTCTCTCTGGGCAGGATGGGGAAACAGGAGTGACAGAGGGCTCCAACGAAGGAGGGAGGAGAGGGGGCAGGTCAGCATATAAATCCATACACTCTCCATTGAAGTCCAGTCCCAGATCCCTATTCAGCTCACCCTCAGCCGTGGTGCAGGGGGCGGAGCTCCTCTCCGCGATCTCGCTGTCCACGGCTCTTTCTCCTTCGTGGCGGGCGTTGTAGCCGGCTCTCGCACCTGGTCTTACGTCATTTGCAGCATCGGCTCCGCAGCGTTCCTCAGCTCTGTCGCTTCATGCGGCGATGGCTCGTCGGTCACGGTGGGCTCGAGCTTGAGCTCCACATTGCGGGGTGATGGTGGGCTGGGCTCTGGGTCTGGCTGTGCTCTGGATTGGGGATAAACGCTCTTCAGACACCAGATAATGGCTTCCCTCCAGCTCAGTCCAGTGGTGTCTGGGAGGTCAACAGGACAGTGGTAGTTTGCCCCGATCCAGAACAGTGAGTTCAGCGCAGCATCGTCGAAAGCCATTAAAACGGCGAGCTGGCTGAACTCAACTGCATACTCCAGGAGGGGAAGGTCCTTATGGGCAAGGGAGATAAACTTTGAGACGAGGGGATTCATGAGGAAACACAGGAAAACAGAAAACAAAACACTGTCAAAATGCAAAAACAAGACAGAGCAACTAACAAAAACACGCAACTAATGTTACTTTTGTTGGTCAGGTCTTCTGTCACGATTGCCTACTGTGAGTAGCGAGGAACTAGGAGACGAGGGATACTCACAATCAACGGTTTTTAATAAACAAACCAAGGGTAACACAGGGCTGGCTGGAGACACACATAGCACAACATGGACGTTCAAGACACGACAAGGAAACTGTTACGGTGCGTGGTTGTATACCCATATAACAAAAGATCAGGAGAACGAAGTAGCATCAACTCACGTATATCCATTTATTAACGTTAAACTCAGACAAAGACTAGGGGAGAACTCAGGACTTTTAAAGGAACAAACAAATGAGCAAACAAGATGATTAATACAAAACAGGTGGCGGGAATAAACGATGATTAACTAAACAAGAACAGGAAAAACCAAATAAGGGCAAAAAGGAAACTAGAGGGGCAAACACGTAACATATCGCCCCCCTCCCGGAAGGCGCGTCTCGCGCCGCAACAGTTCTACCAGGGAGGGGGGGCGAGTGCCCTGGAGGCCACTGCAGGACCGGGACAAGGGAGGCCTCCAGGGCGGGTCAGGGGAGTCCGGCGGCCATGGCGGGACAGGGGACTCGGGAGGCCATGGCAAGACCATTTTTTGGGAAGACCAGCTGGACCGGGGAAGCATAGTGGCCTTCCCCTCGGCCACTATGGTTGTCCAACCCCCGGGTATATAGCCCCCTCCAAAAAAAGTTTTGGGGAAGCTCCTCTCTGGTGGAGCGGTCTCTGTGGGGCGCTCGGCAGGCGCGGACACTTGGGGGCGCTCGGCAGGCACGGGCTCTGTGGGGCGCTCTGGTGGAGCGGTCTCTGTGGGGCACTCTGGTGGAGCGGTCTCTGTGCGGCAGAGAACAGGAAAAACCAAATAAGGGCAAAAAGGAAACTAGAGGGGCAAACACGTAACAGAAACATGGGGCAGACTACACTTTAAATACAACATTAAACGAGGGTAATTGACAAGACACAGGTGGATCAAATGAAACAATCACACATGGGAGAAACTGGGTCACGGGGAGCACATGGGGACAGAAAACACACACAGACAGTCCAGAGGCATGACAAAATGTAACGTGTTATTCAGTAATACAATTCAATTTAAAATATTTTTAATGTACTAATAGCAACTTCATTACAAATGTGAAATTACAGACATATTTATATACATGACAAAGTTTCAATAGAAATTACATTAAAATATATTTTAGAATATTTTCAAGTATATTTTAGTTTATAAATGCTTGTTTGTACATTCTGTAGAACACCGTAACAATATTTCACAGACAATAGAAGCAATATGAAATTATACATAAAGATATAGGCTACTTAAGTCTTACTTAAGAGGGTAAAAAAAACCTCTGAAGTTCAGCTAATTGCATATAAATTTAAACTATGATATATTTATTTATATACATTTATAAATTATTTATATATATATATAAATATAAATTTAAACTATATTTGCAGTTGCAATTAACATGAAATTAAGTGTCCGAAAACAGTCAGTTCACACATAAATATATTCTTTTAAAGCATATTTTTACTTAATAAGTACTGTTTTTAAAGATATGCTAATATGTAGTTCTTTTTTTGCAAGGGAATGTACTTGTAGAACTTTTATATTTATAGAACTTCGTTTAACTGACATAGTAGGTGGGAATTCCTGTTCAGCCCCTTTTTGTTAAAGGAATAGTTCACACAAAATAAAAAAATGATGTTGTTATTATTCACCCTCATGTCATTAACCTGTATGCTGTTGTTTTTTCTACACAAGAACATATATATTGAAGAATGTTACAGCTTCCCTTTTATTTTATTATTTTATTAAGTTGGCTTGAGAAAGCCAACTTACTGAAATCCGATTTAAACTTATTATTAAGTTGGCTTGAGAAAGCCAACTTACTGAAATCCTATTT